>CM055729.1:25691470-25811470 GCA_029465975.1 Dallia pectoralis
TGACAGTTCTAGATGTGACAGTTCTAGATGTGACAGTCCTGTAGATGTGACAGTGACAGTTCTAGATGTGACAGTTCTAGAGATGTGACAGTCAGTTCTAGATGTAACAGTCCTAGATGTGACAGTTCTAGATGTGACAGTCCTAGATGTGACAGTTCTAGATGTGTGACAGTCCTAGATGTGACAGTTCTAGATGTGACAGTCCTAGATGTGACAGTTCTAGATGTGACAGTCCAAGATGTGACACTAGATGTGACAGTGACCGTCCTAGATGTGACAGTTCTAGATGTGACAGTTCTAGATGTGACAGTCCTAGAGTCCTGTGACAAGATGTGACAGTTCTAGTCCTAGATGTCCTAGATGTGACAGTTCAGTTCTAGATGTGACAGTCTAGATGTGACAAGACATGTGACAGTTCTAGAGTCCTAGATAGATGTGACAGTCCTAGATGTGACAGTCCTAGATGTGACAGTCCTAGATGTGACAGTCCTAGATGTGACAGTTCTAGATGTGACAAGAGTTCTAGATGTGACAGTTCTACTAGATGTGACAGTTCTAGATGTGACAGTCCTGACAGTTCTAGATGTGACAGTCCCAAGATGTGACAGTCCAAGATGTGACAGTCCTAGATTTGACAGTTCTAGATGTGACAGTCCTAGATGTGACAGTCCAAGATGTAACAGTCCTAGACGTGACAGTTCTAGATGTGACAGTCCAAGATGTAACAGTCCTAGATGTGACAGTCCTAGATGTGACAGTCCTAGATGTGACAGTCCTAGATGTGACAGTCCTAGATGTGACAGTCCTAGATGTGACAGTCCTAGATGTGACAGTCCTAGATGTGACAGTTCTAGATGTGACAGTTCTAGATGTGACAGTCCTAGATGTGACAGTTCTACATGTGACAGTTCTAGATGTGACAGTCCTAGACGTGACAGTCCAAGATGTGACAGTTCTAGATGTGACAGTCCTAGATTTGACAGTTCTAGATGTGACAGTCCTAGATGTGACAGTCCAAGATGTAACAGTCCTAGACGTGACAGTTCTAGATGTGACAGTCCAAGATGTAACAGTCCTAGATGTGACAGTCCTAGATGTGACAGTCCTAGATGTGACAGTCCTAGATGTGACAGTCCTAGATGTGACAGTCCTAGATGTGACAGTCCTAGACGTGACTGTTCTAGATGTGACAGTCCTAGACGTGACAGTTCTAGATGTGACAGTCCTAGATGTGACAGTCCTAGATGTGACAGTCCTAGACGTGACAGTTCTAGATGTGACAGTCCTAGATGTGACAGTCCTAGACGTGACAGTCCTAGATTTTAAACAAACACATTCAGACAACCGCTTCTGCACATCCGGTACACAGGCCTGCTGCTGTGTTTTTGATGAAATCCGACGCTTTGTGACCCATGTAAAACACGCAAAAACATTTAAAACCGACCAACCAGCGCACGCACACACCCACGTATTGATAGGCGTGTTTGTGCACAGCAACAGGCTAGCAGCATCCACGCTCTCATGCGCTCACGCTAGAACACACAAAGCATAACCTGACGCGTGACAAGCTTGAAATGCAATTCATTATGTGCCTACGCATTGAACCCGCATCCTGGGGAGTGTCAATCCAACCGCAATACTCTTACAAAGAATCATTTTCTTGCTCCGTCTAACTCGGGAACTTGTAGAACCGGACCTAAATTGCAGATTGTGTGCAATTCTTTTCCCCTTTGTTATTTATTGGGTGGGCAGTGAGTCGCTGCCTGCTTATTTATGCCAGATTGCTTTTCCAGATGTTTTTGGGGAGAGGAATTCCCCAAGCACTCCTTCTCCATCTTCCTCCGTCCAGATGGGAGTCATTTTCTATAAAGCTCCATAATCCTTCGCTTGCCGGGCCTGTTTTCAGCCACATTGTGATAGGAAACGTATGACATGAACAGTAAAAGTTTGAGGTTAGGTGTGTCTGTCAGTGGAAATCCATCTCTCCCTGTTGTTGTTACTCTGTGGCCCTGTCTTGTTGGCGGGTTAAAGGTGACGCCCTTTGACATCTAGCCTGACATGGATGTAGCGACCTGGGGTCTATACTGATTAGAACAGGGTTGGGATGTGTTCCGTAAAACTGTCACCTCATCTTCATATCTCAATATTAAATCTCGATAACCTAAATTGAACCTCAATCGGCGAGAAGGAGGTTGAAACCCCTGAAAACACATGGTGACAGATCAATTCTCATTTAGCAATTTTGTGACTACCGTTTTCATCTTAGTTATATTAATGATTTTACAGTTAGATTTAAAATGAACGTGTTACCGATTTGAGCAGATATGTGTAGATGTCACTGAAATGATTATCTCACTGAAATGATTATCTCACTGAAATGATTATCTCACTGAAATGATTATCTCACTGAAATGATTATCTCTCGACTGAACCGAACAAATGTTAACTTCGATATGACATTTAAGATGAAAGCTTACATTAGCATCACTTCAAAAGTACTTTTCCAACAATCACCAAGCTTTCATAATACAGCGCGGTGAGAAAACATCCACCTCTGTCAAGTGGGAAATCCCCCTGAGACGAGAACCGATCTGACAAAAAACCGAGAAGAGAAAGTGGAGTGAGTTTGGTTACAGAATGTTACTCTGTTCATCCCTATTTACTGAGGGAGGAGATGTGTGGGCGTGGGTAAAATGGCAGATTGATGAAAAGCCAAAATGGTCCCACGATGACACATTCTCCACTCCACAATATTAAAAACTCCCACACGTTTTGCGGAAGCCGAATTGCCCTTGCCGGGATATACTGTATACGCTCAGTAATGAGTCACATTTGTTTCATCTAGATAGATGGGCCTCATGACAGAAGAACTGGAGATAGGTTCTACGCGTGCCTACAAGTCCCACGGATGGCTTGTGAAGAACATCTTGTCGGTTACCGTGGGGACGGCCTTCAACCAAGATCTTCAAAGCGCATCGTGTCTCCTCCAAACAATGGTTGGTTTTCTAGTTCTGTGTGGGGGACCGAACAAAATCCCCAAATGCTGTTACAAGACTTCCTCTGACAACCTGTTACCCCCGACAACCCACTCAGAGAAACGCCAACATCTCCTCTTCCCTTCCTTTGATGTGTCTCCCACACTGATATCCAGTTCCACTGTAAAAACAGGTGCATATGAATATTCAGCCAGAGAGAGAGAGAGAGAGAGAGAGAGAGAGAGAATATTGGATGCCTGTTCTAATGCTGTTCGTCACCATCACCGGCGTGTCTGAGACATTTAGCGCTGTGATTGGTCAATGACAAGACCCAACCCTCCTCTGCGAATGGCTGTGATCTCAGCACGGAACCCCTGCCCAGAGAGTGTGATCTACCCGAACTGTACTCTGAAAGTGGGCGGGCCACACAACTGGTTGACAGTGATCTTCTGGGGAGAGTCTTGTGTTCACAGGCTCACCGTGAACAAAGCAATGAACATTACCTACAGTCATACAGCCTAAGTGATCACACAGGCACCAGAGCCAAACGACAGAACGCTCAACCTGCCTCTCACGGCTCGAGTGGAACCAGGTGTCCAAATGAATATTTCTTCATGCCTTCTCCTTTTCATATTGCATCCATTAGAATTCCCCACGGGATCGGCGTGTTCTGCAGTGATTCCCAATGCTTCCCACGTTCGCAACATTCATCTAGAATCTATTAAACCGGAGCGGCCCAGCTGTTCTGTATCAGGACTTCTGGCGAGGTGGCACAGGCATTTGGGTTCGGACCAGAGCCTAGCAGCGAAACACTCCAAGGCCATATTGGTGCCATATGTGGCCGAACCGCTGGAGGAGTGAGGCTGCTTGTGTCATAACCCGGTCTCTCCCACTCCATGCAGGGAAACCAGACCTCTGTAAAATCTCCCCTCACCGCCTCCATCTGTGAACTTAACATTCGACCGTAGCACCCCTCCTCCAAGGTCCGGGGGTGACCGCAAACCCTCCCTCTACACACACAATTTATAAAGCTCACCCGTGTTCAAAGCGCACTCCCATGCACGGTTCACGGTGGGACTCTAAACATGTGCTACTTTGCCGGGGGACGTGGGTAATGAGAATTGACTGGTTTACAGAAAAGGCGACAATGCATGGACTTGGAAACATCTGTCTGGGCATGTTGGGAGCAGATATCGCATACACAGAGTTGTTGTAATAATCACTTGGTCTAACCAATTGGTCGTTTCTGCAGAGTTTCTAGTGCAAGTGAAGTTTTATGCTTGTCTTGTGAAGGCTGTTCATTGTAAAATGTGGGAAACTTAATAAAGCCTCTCACACAAATCACACAACATGCTAACGAACATAATAACAAACTGATTGGCTGGAAGCAACATGCTGATAGTGACATGCTATTATTAGTAAAATGTTGTTTATAGAAATTGTATAATATTCTGATAATTCTGAATTTCACAATGTCACATCCAAGATCTTGCAGGTAGAAGTAGATGTTTTTCAGGAACTTGGAGATCACTGAAACAAGCAGACATTTTTTGAAAGTGATACAATGGTTGCCTTTAGTAAATCTTGGACAACAATCCTTCTAAATTAATGGGATGATTAGGAGGAAGAAAGAAAATTCCTAGTTTTCGGACTTTCCTATGATAATACAAAATATGTCAAACATAATACTTCATATCATCATAGCATACTGTCCAGATAAAGGCTTCAAGACCACTGCAAACCTCATGGAGGTAGAATCCTAGGAAAACTGGCATGGCCCCTCGTAAATCACAGTTGAAAAAATTGGGTTAGAATCATATCCAATGCTTACCATCACTGTGGCTGTTCTTCACATTATCCCACATTACATAGAGTATGTGGCTGTTGATGTATGGATTCCCTGCCTCCAGCTGTGGACACTTACAATGTAATTTACTAAATTCTATTTCCTGATCACAGCTCAGATTGGCACACTCTTCTGCTAACCTCAAATTAAACATTCCACAGCCACATACCTCTCATCTGCAAGCCACTCCAGGACGCGGTGTGGTCCACAAGTGATCAAATGTAATGTTGTGTATTGATCAAATGCAGGTGTGTGTCTGAAGAAAGACACAGGTTCAGCTCTATTCTTAGCCATCAACATGTTTACTGCAGTCCCCTGTACTGACAACGTAGGTAGGTCCACGTTTCATCTGAAGAAATGTTGGTTTGAAGAACTGAGCGTCCATTTTTGTCAGCTAATTTCCATGTCAGAAGGCTGGTGTTGATGTTGCCTGCTGAAACCAACAGTCAGAAGCTTCAATTAATAAGTGTTGTATTGCATCCTACAGCAGAGAACATTTTTAATTGGCGATAAGGACTTTGTTTTTTCGGATTTAATTATTTGCTCAGCTGGTTGGCCCCTGGCCTGGTCTATGAGGACATAGCTACTAATGCTATATTACCACCAGTACTAAATCATACAGATACAGTAGTACTGTAGTCTAATGCCAATATATTACCACCAGTACTATATCATACAGACACAGTAGTACTGTAGTTTAATGCTAATATATTACCACCAGTACTAAATCATACAGATACAGTAGTACTGTAGTCTAATGCCAATATATTACCACCAGTACTATATCATACAGACACAGTAGTACTGTAGTTTAATGCTAATATATTACCACCAGTACTATATCATACAGATACAGTAGTACTGTAGTTTAATGCTAATATATTACCACCAGTTCTATATCATACAGATACAGTAGCACTGTAGTCTAATGCTAATATATTACCACCAGTACTATATCATGCAGGTACAGTAGTACTGTATTCTAACGCTAATATATTACCACCAGTACTATATCATGCAGGTACAGTAGTACTGTATTATAATGCCAATATGTTATCACAGTACTATATCATACAGATACAGTAGTACTGTAGTCTAATGCTAACATATTACCACCAGTACTATATCATACAGATACAGTAGTACTGTAGTCTAATGCCAATATATTACCACCAGTACTATATCATACAGATATAGTAGTACTGTAGATTAATGCTAATATATTACCACCAGTACTATATCATACAGATACAGTAGTACTGTAGTTTAATGCTAATATATTACCACCAGTACTATATCATGCAGGTACAGTAGTACTGTAGTCTAATGCCAATATATTACCACCAGTACTATATCATACAGATATAGTAGTACTGTATTCTAACGCTAATATATTACCACCAGTACTATATCATGCAGGTACAGTAGTACTGTATTATAATGCCAATATGTTATCACAGTACTATATCATACAGATACAGTAGTACTGTAGTCTAATGCTAACATATTACCACCAGTACTATATCATGCAGGTACAGTAGTACTGTAGTCTAATGCCAATATATTACCACCAGTACTATATCATACAGATATAGTAGTACTGTAGATTAATGCTAATATATTACCACCAGTACTATATCATACAGATACAGTAGTACTGTAGTTTAATGCTAATATATTACCACCAGTACTATATCATGCAGGTACAGTAGTACTGTAGTCTAATGCCAATATATTACCACCAGTACTATATCATACAGATATAGTAGTACTGTAGATTAATGCTAATATATTACCACCAATACTATATCATACAGATACAGTAGTACTGTAGTTTAATGCTAATATATTACCACCAGTACTATATCATACAGGTACAGTAGTACTGTAGTCTAATGCTAATATATTACCACCAGTACTATATCATACAGATACAGTAGTACTGTAGTCTAATGCTAATATATTACCACCAGTACTATATCATGCAGGTACAGTAGTACTGTAGTCTAATGCCAATATATTACCACACGTACTATATCATACAGGTACAGTTGTACTGTAGTCTAATGCTAATATATTACCACCAGTACTATATCATACAGATACAGTAGTACTGTAGTCTAATGCTAATATATTACCACCAGTACTATATCATGCAGGTACAGTAGTACTGTAGTCTAATGCCAATATATTACCACACATACTATATCATACAGGTACAGTAGTACTGTAGTCTAATGCTAATATATTACCACCAGTACTATATCATACAGATACAGTAGTACTGTAGTCTAATGCTAATATATTACCACCAGTACTATATCATACAGGTACAGTAGTGCTGTAGTCTAATGCCAATATATTACCACACGTACTATATCATGCAGGTACAGTAGTACTGTAGTCTAATGCTAATATATTACCACCAGTACTATATCATGCAGGTACAGTAGTACTGTAGTCTAATGCCAATATATTACCACACGTACTATATCATACAGGTACAGTTGTACTGTAGTCTAATGCTAATATATTACCACCAGTACTATATCATACAGATACAGTAGTACTGTAGTCTAATGCTAATATATTACCACCAGTACTATATCATGCAGGTACAGTAGTACTGTAGTCTAATGCTAATATATTACCACCAGTACTATATCATGCAGGTACAGTAGTACTGTATTCTAATGCTAATATATTACCACCAGTACTATATCATGCAGGTACAGTAGTAGCAACTAGCACTCAGTAACAAAACCAGACACACATCGCCGTTGTTATGCAGGATTGCCCCAATTCTCATATAGGATATTCCTGAACAATATTTACTTGGTCATAATTGTAAGTGTCGACAAACTGCACAACTGAGCATTCTTAGTGAATTCACTGATTTGCCAGTCTGACGCCATTATATGGAAGGAATCTGGCAGATTCCCACGTCCCATGTCACGCCTTAGGAACCTCCAGTCGAGACACTTGGCAGTCCTTGTGCCATGTGGATGGTGGCACATGTCCTGTCACGATGCTGATTAAATGACACTTTGTGACTTAGCTCTAACTGTCACATGTCAGTAGCAGACACGGCAAGCATCACTTTTAATAAATAATACTACAGTCTGTTGAACGAGTCCATGTTTAGGGTTAAGCTATTTGAGACCTGCTGTTTGTATCACTGCTGTTAATAACGAGGTAAAGGAGATTGACAAGCCATGGACGTGTGGTCCAAATTAATAAACTCCTATGTGTGTTTATATAAAAGTTTAAGTAAACCGGAGTGTATCAACATGCACGGGGTCATTAACATGTCATGCATTATTCATTGTTTCCAGACCACCCTCTGCTAGGAACTCTTCTAGGACTTCCTGTGGAGACAACAAAAACAAGAGAGAAGAGGAGATTGTTCCGCCCACCTTAACAGTGAACAAGGCCTGGCCCGGATCCCCGCGCGTTCCCTCACAGCCTCCTGGAGGAGATGAGCCGGGTCTGGGAGGCGGGAGGTGGGAAGGGGGGGGGGGCGCTCCTGTTTCCTGTGGCCGGTTGTGTTCGCCCGGCTCCACTCCAGTGCACATTGGATGTAACAGAACGAGAGGACAAAACAAGTCCATTACTTTTTGAAATGGCGTCTTTAGTGAGACAGTGATGCGCGCTGACAGGGCCTGCTAATTGGAGTAAATTAATTTACCTCGGGCGGCGTGTTCGCACAAAGTGCCGCGCTCCGCGTGAATAAGTGATGATAGGCAGGACCGTATAAGCCCTGACTTTTTTAATCATTTAACAGCGCAATCTGCTAATTAGCAGAGAGAAACCCGGCTTTCAGCTACAATTAAGACAGGCCTCTGTCAGTCTGGGGAGTGGTGCATGGAAGGCTCTCATTTATTCATTCTCTGAGCAGATGCTGTGTACGATGGGGGGTTTGGATGGAGGAATCAAGGGAGGGAGAGAACAGAGGGATACGAGGGCTGGAATGGAGAGAGGGAATAGAGGGACCTGGTGGGTGGTGGGTGGTTGACAAAGTTTCCCTCTCCTGTTTTTGTCTTTTTTCTCATTTTTTTGGGCCCCCACGAGGGGGGCCATCCTGGGGCCAGCAAGACAAAAGCAAAAACTGAAATGGCTTGTAAGAACCATACGAGCGAGAAATGACACTATGTGCAGGCATTACTCATTTGTTAGCTTGATGTACTGATCTGTTAGCTTGATCTACTGCAGGAACCAATAGTGTGGCCCCAGGACAACACCCGCCCAGATGTTTGCTCAAACCAATAGTCTGGCTCCAGGACATTACCGCCCAGATGTTTGCTCAAACCAATAGTCTGGCCCCAGGACAACACCCGCCCAGATGTTTGCTCAAACCAATAGTGTGGCCCCAGGACATTACCGCCCAGATGTTTGCTCCAACCAATAGTCTGGCTCCAGGACATTACCGCCCAGATGTTTGCTCCAACCAACAGTCTGGCCCCAGGACAACACCCGCCCAGATGTTTGCTCCAACCACCAGTCTGGCCCCAGGACAACACCCGCCCAGATGTTTGCTCCAACCAATAGTCTGGCCCCAGGACAATATCCGCCCAGATGTTTGCTCCAACCAACAGTCTGGCCCCAGGACAACACCCGCTCAGATGTTTGCTCCAACCACCAGTCTGGCCCCAGGACAACACCCGCCCAGATGTTTGCTCCAACCAATAGTCTGGCCCCAGGAAAATATCCGCCCAGATGTTTGCTCCAACCACCAGTCTGGCCCCAGGACAACACCCGCCCAGATGTTTGCTCCAACCAATAGTCTGGCCGAGGACAACACCCACCCAGATGTTTGCTCCAACCACCAGTCTGGCTCCTGGACTTGGACAACGCTGTTTGGTTTGGATCGGGGTGTGGACTCGTTTCCCGTGGACCAATGAAAAGGCCATCTGTTGCCATCTGCTGATGTCATTAATTACACATCAGAATCAGGTTTACTCGCCCCCAGTCTGTTTACACACACAAGGAGTTTGTCCTGTCACCTAGCTGCAGCATTTAGAACTTACAATTTAAAACGTACACGAACAACAGGGGGGACAACCCTCCATGCTGTCTGTCTGCAACAGGGGGGACAACCCTCCATGCTGTCTGTCTGCAACAGGGGGGACAACCCTCCATGCTGTCTGTCTGCAACAGGGGGGACAACCCTCCATGCTGTCTGTCTGCAACAGGGGGGACAACCCTTCATGCTGTCTGTCTGCAACAGGGGGGACAACCCTCCATGCTGTCTGTCTGCAACAGGGGGGACAACCCTCCATGCTGTCTGTCTGCAACAGGGGGGACAACCCTCCATGCTGTCTGTCTGCAACAGGGGGGACAACCCTCCATGCTGTCTGTCCAACTCCAAACAATTGAAGTGATTCTGTAATAGCAGGTAGCTATTGACATTCACATATCGTGTCTGGCAGGCCTCACTCTGAAGCGCTCTGAAGAACGTCTGGCACTTAATTCCCAACAATTAATCAGAAAGTGCTTTACGAATATCTTTCATGACAAAGGCATATATGAATATTGGGACAACGCGTTGATCCGTATGAATGACTACAGCCCATTCATTTTTCTGTGAGAGATAGGCCTACAGCCCATTCATTTTTCTGTGAGAGATAGGCCTACAGCCCATTCATTGTTCTGTGAGAGATAGGAGAATTTTTACAAATAGGCGTACAGCCCATTCATTTTCTGAGCAGAATGCCTACAGCCCATTCATTCCCAATGTGAGAACACACACAAACACACACATCACAGAACACACACACACACACACACACACACACACACACACACACACACACACACACACACACACACACACACACACACACACACACACACACACACACACACACACACACACACACACGCACACACCCACTGCCTGATGGATCACAGAGAGGGGTTTATCAGTACTCCACTAAACTAGCCCACCAACAACCACTCATTTTCATTATGACACAGAGATCTGTCACATTGACGCTAAAGGGCTCGCTAAACCTTTCTCTGCCCCAGTCAATTTATTCAAGGTCAGGCCCACGAGTCCTGCTCCATACATTCAGCCTGTCACATTATGGCTCGGAGAGGCTCCCCTGAACGGCAAATAATGAATATGTTAACATGGATGCTGGTTGGATTTATGACAAACACAATGCTTTCAATGTATGCATGTGAGGTGGTGTTTATGCAAACTGTGTTGACCGCTGTTTATTTATGGGCCCAACTTGTGTTTCCTGGACGCATGCAACTCGCTGTTGGCTCGCTGCAACCGCTTCGTTCTCTCCCCCCGTCGCGTCCTGCGGAGTTGAAGTCTTTCACTTTGATCTGAAAGTCTTTGCAGCCTCATTGACTGTAATGAGATCTGGAGAATCCATGAAGACTGCGGGGATTTGACGGGGAGACGAAAAACTCCAGGCTGGGAATCGGCAACATTTCACGGGCGCAAACAAAATGGAAAAAAAACAGAGACGATCTCAGATGGCTTGGCAAGCGCTTTGCCAAACCCTCCTCCTCGCTACATCTGAACATTAATTTCCCCAATGTCTGGAATTCCAGGGTAAGGGGGGAATGGCAGAAGAGGGGGATTGGCATGGAAGATGTTTCAGCTCGCAGGCTTGTCGGCCCAGAAGGAAGTGTCCCCAGATGAGAGCCAGTGTTTCTGTAATCTGGCCCCCAGACTGCTTCTCCGTCGTCCAGTCCATTAATCAGTACCTCAAGGTCTCTGTTCCACCAAGACGTTCTATCAGACGAGGAGCTGAGGCTGTCTGATATGTCAGAGTTCTCTGTAGGTCAAGGAGATGGACACAATGTCACCACATCCGTGTGCCCGAGGTTTTCCTCTGCTCAGAACCAGATCTCCTGGTGGTTCATTTGGCGTGTTGTCATGGCACAGGCCACGGCACAAACCACAGACCACAGACTACGGCACAGACCACAGCAAATGCCACAAACCACGGCACAGACCACGGCACAGACCACGGCACAGACCACGGCACAGACCACGGCACAGACCACGGCACAGACCACGGCACAGACCACGGCACAGACCACGGCACAGACCACGGCACAGCATGAATATGTTTTATATGGTGATCCAGTGGGAACCGGACGCGGGTTTGACAGAGTTTTTGGGTTACAGCCTGAGAATGATTCTGCTTGAGTTCCTCGGAATGTTTTGTTGTAGGTATGTTAAACTGTATATATGGGTTGGAATGGAAATGAAATGTTATCAGAATCAGAAAAGTGTTTAAACGCCATGAATGTGTGAACAGACAAGGAATTTACTTTGGCAGGAATGTGCTTACATACAACTTAAGATATTAGATTGGTTTAAACATGTGTACTCTGGGTATATAGGCCTACTGTAAATATATTTGACAATTGCAGTTAACTGGTGTAATTGGTCTTTAATATGTGGTCGGCTTGGAGAATGTACCCACTGGGACATGACGTCCTTACAACCGGATTTCCACTTGCTCTGCCAAATTAGCCCACTGAAAAGATAGCACACACCAAACATCAGAACGTGAGAACATCAGAACGTGAGAACGTCAGAACGTCAGAATGTCAGAAACATTAGCAAATGTTGTTGACAAAATCATTGATTTATTACATTATAAATATTGACTGTTTTCTGTTTGTCGTGGACCTCTTTTTGTTTATATAGATGCAGGGAGTGTTTTTAATTCAACCGCTAACCACTGCTGAGCCTGTAAAACATCACCATTGTATTTTCACCATGTTGCCTACAGCAGGCTCCCTGTTAATACGGTGTCTAGTCTAACAACACAGAGAGAACCCTTTAAGCGTCAGAGTGCTCTTGGTTGAGCCGTTTGAATTTCATGCCAAAATATCCTATTTATTATTAATGAGCATGTAAATAATCCGTGATGCGCATTACAGAGCTAATGCCGACCCCTGGTCTAATGCCGACCCCTGGTCTAATGCCGACCCCTGGTCTAATGCCGACCCCTGGTCTAATGCCGACCCCTGGTCTAATGACGACCCCTGGTCTAATGACGACCCCTGGTCTCCGGCCCAATTATTTGGATTGTGTTTTCTCCTCTGGGTCCCTGTTGAGGGACATGACCACAGGCCTTGAGAGAGAGGCGACCGAAATCCGATCAGCATAAGTTAAGTCTTCACGCTCCGCGGCTTTCTCTAGCCTCCTCTCCCAACCTCCTCTTACAACCTCCTCTCTCCCAACCTCCTCTCCCAACCTCCTCTCCCAACCTCCTCTCCCAACCTCCTCTTACAACCTCCTCTCTCCCAACCTCTTCTCCCAACCTCCTCTCCCAACCTCCTCTCCCAACCTCCTCTCTCCCAACCTCCTCTCCCAACCTTCTCTCCCAACCTCCTCTCCCAACCTCCTCTCCCAACCTCCTCTCCCAACCTTCTCTCCCAACCTCCTCTCCCAACCTCCTCTCCCAACCTCCTCTCCCAACCTCCTCTCCCAACATCCTCTCCCAACCTCCTCTCCCAACCTCCTCTCCCAACCTCCTCTCCCAACCCCCTCTCCCAACCTCCTCTCTCAACCTCCTCTCGCAGCCTCTTCTCGCAACATCCTCTCCCAACCTCCTCTCCCAACCTCCTCTCACAACCTCCTCTCCCAACCTCCTCTCCCAACCTCCTCTCCCAACCTCCTCTCCCAACCTCCTCTCCCAACCTCCTCTCTCAACCTCCTCTCCCAACCTCCTCTCCCAACCTCCTCTCCCAACCTCTTCTCCTACTCCTCTCCCGGCCTTGGCGTTCGGTTCTCCCTCTGTTCTCCAGTATTGCCTCCCATATAAATGTGCTGTGTGAACCTTCCACACAGTCACTTACCTGTTTTTGTCTTATCGTTGGAGTAGGGCGTGAACAAGGTGATGACACCTTTCGTCTGTGTCTGACAAATAAAGGGGCCCCTTAATTAAAGTATGGGAGAAAGGTCATTAGAGGAGAACAGATGGGATGTTGGCTTGCACTGAAAACCCTACTGTATTGTTCACAGTGACTCTCTTTGTTCACGGTTTCCCAAACAAGCTTTTCTCAATTTCCCTTAAAGGCGTCAATAATTATTACGGTTGTTCCACAGCCGTAAACCAACGCTGCCTGACTCTGTCACCCAAATATGATTTCCGTTCAACATCTGCACGCATGTTCATTTTGGACCTATTTAGTGCCAGAGTAAATGCAGGGTTAACCGGTACGCGTTGTGCAATTGCATGTCATGATTGTGGGAGGGCCCGGCGGTTAGGTACGCTCAGGAGTCCCAGGTGGTCACTGTGGTCGTAGACCACCCCCCCTCCCACCCCCGAGCCGGACGCTTGTCCTGAGTTGCCACGTCGAAACCCGGCTTTCTGCCGGAAGATTCTGCAGTGCTGCTGGGCTTTTCCCAGACGCCCTATCAGAGAACACTAATGTATGCGCCGAAAACTCAGGGCAAGATGCCCAGAGGAAGACCCCGGGTTTGCCGAATATCTTAGAGGACGTGGACGTGAGGAGGCCCCCGTCGCTCCATCTCAGAGCTGGCCTCGCTCCTCGCTTCCTACACTCTGCCTTCGACATTCATCTTTAATGTGAGAACCACAGAAACGAACAACGGCGGGTCCCGTGGCAGCGGCTCCGCTCGCTAATAATTAGCCCGGGGTCATCATTTTTTGATAACGCTGAGAGAGAGAGTGCGGTGGGAAGAGAGACGGCTCTCATTTGCATGGCGGCCCTACATGGAAATATACCTTTCCTACAAGCGCAGGTCAGACCTATGCAGGGATTGTTTCACAGTAATTAGCCAGGTTCCCCATTGCATCGTCTGAAATATTGAACATTGCAGGGGCCAAGGAGGACGGGGGTATGCAAATGGTCGGCTGGCGTCTGAGCGGGGTCGGAGGTAAATCCCTACCCTGGAACACAGTGGAGCTCTTGGCTGTGCTCACGGTGGGAAGGCGGAGCGTATGTTTGCGGAGAACTGAGCCTCCATTGGCCGAACACAATTCTGCGGTCTGAAGGCAACGCCCCCCAAGCCAGACACAGTTCGTTCCGTTTGACCAATCTGCCATTTGGTTCCAAACTGAATGGCCAAAAATCCCAGAAGCACTTCATGCTGTGCATTTGTTGTAGATGAGATGAATGACATATATCAGGCCGAGAACAAAGTAGAGAGCAAATACATTATAATCAGAGGCCAGTAAGATGTTGTGTTCGATTATTATGGAGGCATCGATCTGTGTTTACCCGGATGAGGACCAAATATCTCAGAGGCAGAGGTCTTCCGTCCCCCTGTGAAAGGCTATAACGCCCCCCAGAAAGTGTATTCCTTTCTGCCAAAGAGGCTGCTGTGTCCCTGGGCCAGATGTAAAAATGGGATTGTCCTGACCGATAATCACATGGATACTAGGCTGTTTATAGTGGAAGAGTGGCTTTACAATACAAGTCAGGTATGTCTGAGGCGATTGACATTTATTCGAAGAGTTTTGGTTGTTCAGTATCGTAGCTGGATTCTAAATCATACTGACAATATACAAGAAGGAACCAGGATGTTACAATATTACTGACAATATACATGAAGGAACCATGATGTTACAATACTACTGACAATATACATGAAGGAACGCGGATGTTACAATATTACTGACAATATACATGAAGGAACCAGGATGTTACAATATTACTGACAATATACATGAAGGAACCAGGATGTTACAATATTACTGACAATATACATGAAGGACCACGGATGTTACAATATTACTGACAATATACATGAAGGAACCAGGATGTTACAATACTACTGACAATATACATGAAGGACCACGGATGTTACAATATTACTGACAATATGCATGAAGGAACCAGGATGTTACAATACTACTGACAATATACATGAAGGACCACGGATGTTACAATACTACTGACAATATACATGAAGGACCACGGATGTTACAATATTACTGACAATATACATGAAGGAACCAGGATGTTACAATATTACTGACAATATACATGAAGGAACCAGGATGTTACAATACTACTGACAATATACATGAAGGACCACGGATGTTACAATATTACTGACAATATACATGAAGGAACACGGATGTTACAATATTACTGACAATATACATGAAGGAACACGGATGTTACAATACTACTGACAATATACATGAAGGACCACGGATGTTACAATATTACTGACAATATACATGAAGGACCACGGATGTTACAATATTACTGACAATATACATGAAGGAACACGGATGTTACAATACTACTGACAATATACATGAAGGACCACGGATGTTACAATATTACTGACAATATACATGAAGGAACCAGGATGTTACAATACTACTGACAATATACATGAAGGACCACGGATGTTACAATACTACTGACAATATACATGAAGGACCACGGATGTTACAATATTACTGACAATATACATGAAGGAACACGGATGTTACAATATTACTGACAATATACATGAAGGAACCAGGATGTTACAATACTACTGACAATATACATGAAGGACCACGGATGTTACAATACTACTGACAATATACATGAAGGACCACGGATGTTACAATATTACTGACAATATACATGAAGGAACCAGGATGTTACAATATTACTGACAATATACATGAAGGAACACGGATGTTACAATACTACTGACAATATACATGAAGGAACACGGATGTTACAATATTACTGACAATATACATGAAGGAACATGGATGTTACAATACTACTGACAATATACATGAAGGAACACGGATGTTACAATATTACTGACAATATACATGAAGGAACACGGATGTTACAATACTACTGACAATATACATGAAGGAACACGGATGTTACAATATTACTGACAATATACATGAAGGACCACGGATGTTACAATATTACTGACAATATACATGAAGGAACACGGATGTTACAATATTACTGACAATATACATGAAGGAACACGGATGTTACAATACTACTGACAATATACATGAAGGAACACGGATGTTACAATATTACTGACAATATACATGAAGGAACACGGATGTTACAATATTACTGACAATATACATGAAGGAACACGGATGTTACAATACTACTGACAATATACATGAAGGACCACGGATGTTACAATATTACTGACAATATACATGAAGGAACACGGATGTTACAATATTACTGACAATATACATGAAGGAACACGGATATTACAATACTACTGACAATATACATGAAGGACCACGGATGTTACAATATTACTGACAATATACATGAAGGAACACGGATGTTACAATACTACTGACAATATACATGAAGGACCACGGATGTTACAATATTACTGACAATATACATGAAGGAACACGGATGTTACAATATTACTGACAATATACATGAAGGACCACGGATGTTACAATATTACTGACAATATACATGAAGGAACCAGGATGTTACAATATTACTGACAATATACATGAAGGAACACGGATGTTACAATACTACTGACAATATACATGAAGGAACACGGATGTTACAATATTACTGACAATATACATGAAGGAACCAGGATGTTACAATACTACTGACAATATACATGAAGGAACACGGATGTTACAATATTACTGACAATATACATGAAGGAACACGGATGTTACAATATTACTGACAATATACATGAAGGAACACGGATGTTACAATATTACTGACAATATACATGAAGGAACACGGATGTTACAATATTACTGACAATATACATGAAGGAACACGGATGTTACAATATTACTGACAATATACATGAAGGAACACGGATGTTACAATACTACTGACAATATACATGAAGGACCACGGATGTTACAATATTACTGACAATATACATGAAGGAACACGGATGTTACAATATTACTGACAATATACATGAAGGAACACGGATGTTACAATACTACTGACAATATACATGAAGGACCACGGATGTTACAATATTACTGACAATATACATGAAGGAACACGGATGTTACAATATTACTGACAATATACATGAAGGACCACGGATGTTACAATATTACTGACAATATACATGAAGGAACACGGATGTTACAATATTACTGACAATATACATGAAGGACCACGGATGTTACAATATTACTGACAATATACATGAAGGAACCAGGATGTTACAATATTACTGACAATATACATGAAGGAACACGGATGTTACAATACTACTGACAATATACATGAAGGAACACGGATGTTACAATATTACTGACAATATACATGAAGGAACACGGATGTTACAATACTACTGACAATATACATGAAGGAACACGGATGTTACAATATTACTGACAATATACATGAAGGAACACGGATGTTACAATATTACTGACAATATACATGAAGGACCACGGATGTTACAATATTACTGACAATATACATGAAGGAACACGGATGTTACAATATTACTGACAATATACATGAAGGAACACGGATGTTACAATACTACTGACAATATACATGAAGGAACACGGATGTTACATGGGTCAGTGATGTCGGACTCAGGTGAGGGCAATAACAAACAAACAGGTGTCTTTGCTCAAATGAGGGAGATATGACGTTGGATTCACTGGCACCGCATACCAGACCGGCCAGAACACGGCCAGAACACGACCAGAACAAGGCCAGAACACGGCCAGAACACAGCCGGAACATGATCAGAACACGGCCAGTAGACAGCCAGAACACGACCAGAACACGGCCAGGACACGGCCAGAACACAGCCAGAACACGACCAGAACACGGCCAGGACACGGCCAGAACACAGCCAGAACACGACCAGAACACGGCCAGAACACAGCCGGAACATGATCAGAACACGGCCAGTAGACAGCCAGAACACGACCAGAACATGACCAGAACACGGCCAGAACACAGCCAGAACACGACCAGAACACGGCCAGGACACGGCCAGAACACAGCCAGAACACGACCAGAACACGGCCAGGACACGGCCAGAACACAGCCAGAACACAGCCAGAACACAGCCAGAACACAGCCAGTAGACAGCCAGAACACGACCAGAACACGGCCAGAACACGGCCAGAACACGGCCAGAACGAGGCCAGAACACGGCCAGTACACGGCCAGTACACAGCCAGAACATGACCAGAACACGGCCAGAACACAGCCAGAACACGACCAGAACACGGCCAGGACACGGCCAGAACACAGCCAGAACACGACCAGAACACGGCCAGGACACGGCCAGAACACAGCCAGAACACAGCCAGAACACAGCCAGTAGACAGCCAGAACACGACCAGAACACGGCCAGAACACGGCCAGAACACGGCCAGAACGAGGCCAGAACACGGCCAGTACACGGCCAGTACACAGCCAGAACATGACCAGAACACGGCCAGAACACAGCCAGAACACGACCAGAACACGGCCAGGACACGGCCAGAACACAGCCAGAACACGACCAGAACACGGCCAGGACACGGCCAGAACACAGCCAGAACACAGCCAGAAGACAGCCAGAACACGACCAGAACACGGCCAGAACACGGCCAGAACACGGCCAGAACGAGGCCAGAACACGGCCAGTACACGGCCAGTACACAGCCAGAACATGACCAGAACACGGCCAGAACACAGCCAGAACACGACCAGAACACGGCCAGTAGATGGTCCCCCTGCCAGTGAGCAAAGACGGCAGATTTCTGTAGCAATTACTGTTGAGATATATTTTCAGTGTGAGTAGTTGTAATGTAGGACCATCTCCATGGTAACCTTCTGACCTTATAGTGACAGCAGAACATTTATGTGAGTGATTGACACAGGCTATCAAATTACTTTTTACTAGCGGGTAATACATGTATTATGTGATACAACATTACACAGCATTCTCATGTGATATGTGTTTTAAGGTGTAATTAAAGGGGAAACATATCTATCTGATATAAGTGGTGCTGTCTAATGGCTGGTGGTGGAGTTAGTGTCCTGGGTGATGGAGTAGGTGTGCTGGGTGATAGAGTTAGTGTTAGTTATAACACTGATACAGGTAGAAAATTCCTCAGAAACCTGGTGGTGTTCGAGCTCTGAATTCTGATTGGCTAAATACTGTGACAATCAGACCATATAGCACACACATACCAAAAGGCATTACTATTGTATTAATTACGTAATCCATGTTCATGTTCAGTGGCCAATATATGACCAACACACCTCAACAAAGGTATCTTAATAACAGGATATCTGGGGTTATTTGCCATATTCCATGTCCATTTCCTCCATATCGTTTAATATAAACATTTCACCATTCCATCTCTAATATTGTGTCAGTATTAAATCTTTGGAATATTGCTCAACAAACTAATTCACGGTCGGACGTGAGCTCTGAACGAGGCAGCAGTGTGGCAAAACAAATTATTTGCCGGCAGCGATTTGCCCACTGGAAGTCCCAGGAGTGTGAGAGATAATATTAAAGTAATCTGCTTGCTGAAGTAAACATGCTCTCCTTTGAGGATGATAGACATCTAAATTAGTACAACAGCTGTGAGAGTGACCTGCTCGCTGCTCAAACCGTGAGCCTTCACAGACATGTGAGCCTTCACAGACGAGTAAGTCGTCACAAACAGTAAGATGTCACATACCTGTGCACCTTCACATACCTGTGCGCCTTCACAGACACCCAAGCATTCACAGACACGTGAGCCTTCACAGACATGGCTTTCAGCCCTGTATTCTACAGCTGTCATTCCAGACCTGCCATAACTGGCGCACATTCATAATGGAATCATTTGCAGATTACCACGTCAAAATCTATGAGTGCGTGTGCTCCCGTAGAAGACCGGAAGTCGTAAAACTACAGGGACGTTGGGATGTTCTTGATAAAAGAAGGTGAACGAAGGAAGTTTACCTCTGCTGTTTTTCAACAATGTTACATTTTACTTTGACAGACGTCTTGCACGCACACACACACGCACAGACAAACACATGCACACACACTCACACGCCCTGGGCACAGACATACACACACACACACACACACACACACACACACACACACACACACACATCCACACACACACACACACACATCCTGGGCACAGACACGCTCACAGGCAGACACGCACGACAACTACACTCCCTAATGTAAACGTGTCCTTTCGTTCCCACGCGGGACTGGCCCTTCTGTCTCTCCAGTGTGGGAGTGGGACAGAACTCCTGTGAGAGCAAAGGGAAGTGGAGGAAGTATTTCAGCCCTCCATCTGGGTCCACCGAAACCTGACATGTGTTTCAACCCCTGAACCCCCCTGGAGAGAGTGCCGCCATGGCAACCACTAAGTCATTTCGTTGGTCTTCAAATTCGAACCATATGAAGACGGATTAATACAGCCATTCTTATAAGGAGCTCGGAGAGGAATTGATAGGAAACAGATGGTTGGGGAACAACAGACAATGTGAAACATCTCAGCTCCTCTCCAACTCCTCACTGGTGTGGTTTTGGACGAGGCTTGCGAACTTCTCCAGAAAACTTGTGACCCCGCGGGAAACCCCCCTCCATCGCGTTGCTCCGATCTCTCCGGGCGTTCCACCTGTCTCCCGTAACCATGCCGACTACCTGGGGCAAGTGGATTGTTTTGGAGCGGGAGGAGGTCCAGTGAACACTGTGGTGTTTGAATAATTTGCCTACAGCTGTGAATAGTTTGGGGCTCGTGATTTACTGGGGCGGTATAAATATATGATGGTTTTAGCTGAAACCACTAAAACCCAGCATTTCAATTTAGCTTGGCACTAACCCAATGCCATTCCCCGTAATTAGATGTGATTGCACAATCAACCTGGACCTAATGGCTTCTCATATAGCTGGAGCCGTATATCATCCCGTACAATAGGAGGTTGTCTGGCCGGTAACGGCTCTTGTCCAGCGTTATGAGAGAATGGTTTACAGCGGAACACAACTGTCTTCCAACTGCAATCCATTATGGATAAACATAAATTACATTGGCTCCGGCTTCTGGCAGGTTGTGGAAATATTCACTTCTCAAAATAGTCAGTGTAAAATTGATCATTTGGCAGCGTGGGGATGTACAAAGATGATTTCCAACAAAAGGCTTCTCTGTTTTCCGTTATTTAAGTATCGCCAGCACTCAGCTGGTTATCATACAGGTCAGATGACAGATGATATAAAATATATGTTTACTAAACAGTGGATAAATACAGATGAAGTCCACTAATGACCATTTTGTCAGATCAACATGTGTCTTTTGAAAACAGAGATTGTGTATCTCATTCCCCCAGCTAGGAAGAACGTACATATATTTTCTTTCCCAGAGCTTGCATGTTATCTTACAAGTGTGGAAGACCAGAGTATGCCAAGTGGAGAAGAAGTTGGGAGAGAGAGATAGAGAGAAAACAGGTTGTTGTTTACCTCTCTGTCCCCAGTGTCCCGAGGTGCCAAGACATCAGTGACCGTGCAGATGGAGCTTTAATTAACACACAGACGCTCTGGAACATACAGGATGTCCAGGTGTCACCGCATGAGGAAACAACCGTGAGAACAGGCGTCTGGAACAACAAGTCTTCTTTAAATGTTCCACACATTTTCTGATTTGACAGGAATCATATGAACACAAACATTAATAATGGGAAATATACCTCAATTAAAAAGATAAATATTACAAACATGTACATAATAATAATAATGAACATGTATAATTAGTAGTAAAAGTGTAGTGGAGTTGTACTACTGGCAGTATAAGTACATTAGTTGTAGTAGTATGAGTAAAAGTACTACCACTAGTAAGTACAGTAGTAGTAGAAATATTCCTGGTTATAAAAGTGATGTTGACAATGTAGTAATAAAGGGAGTTTGTTCCAAAAATATTTGAGTAATGTCACAATACAATGTTGTTACAACAGTTTCTTACCCAGAAATGTGTATGACGTCATCCACACTGAATACTGCAGGGTTATGCATGGTTAGAGTGGGCCTTTACATCACAAATGCCTGATCACCAGATACAATATCACATAGTAATCATTCTGTTTATTTAGCCAGATACCATATCACATAGTAATCATTCTGTTTATTTAGCCAGATACAATATCACATAGTAATCATTCTGTTTATTTAGCCAGATACCATATCACATAGTAATCATTCTGTTTATTTAGCCAGATACAATATCACATAGTAATCATTCTGTTTATTTAGCCAGATACAATATCAATTCATATTTATTCTGTTTATTTAGCCAGATACAATATCACATATTAATCATTCTGTTTATTTAGCCAGATACCATATCACATAGTAATCATTCTGTTTATTTAGCCAGATACAATATCACATAGTAATCATTCTGTTTATTTAGCCAGATACAATATCACATATTAATCATTCTGTTTATTTAGCCAGATACAATATCACATATTAATCATTCTGTTTATTTAGCCAGATACAATATCACATATTAATTGTTTTATTTATTTAGCCAGATACAATATCACATAGTAATTGTTTTATTTATTTGGCCAGATACAATATCACATAGTAATCACTCTGTTTACTTAACCAGATACAATATCACATTGTGTTAATACAGATATAGATACAGATACATATGCAGATACAGATATAGATGCAGATACATTCATGGTACATTCATACTTCTAAATCTACCGATACACAAGTAAGGCCTTTTATTTTAGCACCCCATCTGTGGTTTCATGGCCTGCGAATCACATCTGTCGCCGCTGTGCTGTAAACGGACGGACTGTGACAAGCAGTTTCCTCAAGGCTCTAAAAGGCAAAACCAAGCATGTAATGTGGTACTTTCTGTCATCTGCCCGTTCTAAATAATCCACGGGACCAGGCTGTTGCTGGGAATTTGTCCTTCCGCAGACATTCTAATCACCTTCCGTGTTAACTCCTGTGCCGCGGCTGACGGTTTCTCACTGTCTCATAGCGTCCGGGTCGCGAGCATCTGGCCGCGAAAACAACGGGTCGCACAACAGGTCATAAACGCGGGCGCCAACTGTCGGTGTAAATAAGCCACGCCGCCACACAGAGACGCGTAAGTAGGCAGGGTGACGCGGGAGAACCCCCTCCCATTAAGACTATAAAGAGGGGGACATCAAACTATGGCCGGAGAAGAACCCGCGCCGGGACCCCGGATCATCATACTTTAATAGAACATGTGGCAGCTCCGCCGTTCGAGCTCGTGTCCAAATTGCACTAGTGAATTCTGTCCAGCTGTCGACCTACAAATGGGGCTCAATTACCCCGTCGCGTCGGCAACAACAACCGTCTTGCCCCTCCGCTTTGCTCTGCCAAGACGGGAGCGTAATCGTGAAACAAAGTGAAGTGTGTGAAGTTAGACCGTCCCACACCCTCGCCCATCCCCGGTCGGCCTCACATGGACCTGGCAGCTGACATCATCGGGAATGACTGCCCACATGTCCCAAGCCATCACTCAGTCCTTTGTCATCACTATTGTAAACGCTGAGGGGGCTGGAAGAGGATCAAGGAGAGATGCTGAGGAGACTGAGGAGGAATGGAGAGAGAGACTGGAGGAGAAATGGAGAGAGAGACTGGAGGAGGAATGGAGAGAGAGACTGGAGGAGGAATGGAGAGAGAGACTGGAGGAGGAATGGAGAGAGAGACTGGAGGAGGAATGGAGAGAGAGACTGGAGGAGGAATGGAGAGAGAGACTGGAGGAGGAATGGAGAGAGAGACTGGAGGAGGAATGGAGAGAGAGACTGGAGGAGGAATGGAGAGACTGGAGGAGGAATGGAGAGAGAGACTGGAGGAGGAATGGAGAGAGAGACTGGAGGAGGAATGGAGAGAGAGACTGGAGGAGGATGGAGAGAGAGACTGGAGGAGGAATGGAGAGAGAGACTGGAGGAGGAATGGAGAGAGAGACTGGAGGAGGAATGGAGAGAGAGACTGGAGGAGGAATGGAGAGACTGGAGAGACTGGAGGAGGAATGGAGAGAGAGGAATGGAGAGAGAGACTGGAGGAGGAATGGAGAGAGAGACTGGAGGAGGAATGGAGAGACTGGAGGAGGAATGGAGAGAGACTGGAGTAGGAATGGAGAGAGAGACTGGAGGAGGAATGGAGAGACTGGAGGAGGAATGGAGAGAGAGACTGGAGGAGGAATGGAGGAATGGAGAGACTGGAGGAGGAATAGGAATGGAGAGAGAGACTGGAGGAGGAATGGAGAGACTGGAGTAGGAATGGAGAGAGAGACTGGAGGAGGAATGGAGAGAGAGACTGGAGGAGGAATGGAGAGACTGGAGGAGGAATGGAGAGAGACTGGAGTAGGAATGGAGAGAGAGACTGGAGGAGGAATGGAGAGACTGGAGGAGGAATGGAGAGAGACTGAGGAGGAATGTGGAGAACTCATGAGAGGGCTGGAACAGGGGAACCCATTGGGAGGTTTTGCCGCTGTGATAATGTAACTGTTGGGTTGTGACTCTGACATCCCCTCCCCCCGTCGAGGATTTGGCTCGTTCACTCTGTGACAGCCTTTCGTGTTTTTTAGAGTCAGCTTTAATGCGGTTTTCAGAGGGACCAGTATTTGGATTCACTTGTGAGACAGACAGAAAGTTACCCGATGGTTCTGCACCAAGAGTCCGGGTCATACTTCTGGAATGTTCTGCCCCATATTCCTCTAACGGCACAGTTCAACCTAAACAACTGCTCCCGTAGACGCAAGCCGTGACGATGTTGTACATCTGTAAATGAGGACCAATCAGAAGCAGGGCATCATGCTCTGTGGGCAACCTGGGTAATATCATTAGCACATTTATTACGGTTGTGGCTAGCCACTCATCCCCCAGGTAGTCACCTCCCTGGGAGGGTTCAACAATATACACTGTGAAGCTGATTGGATGGAATATACATTTCACTGATGAACCAAAATATTGGTCCTTTGCTTGCCGCCAAAACAGCACCAACACTTCTAAGGAACTCTTCAAGACCCTTTAAAAGTGTTCCCATATTTTTATTTCCTTCTACTGTTGGTTCTTCTCACCAATGCTGACCGGGAGCACTCCACTAGCCCGGCCGTTTGAGAGATGCCCTGACCCAGTCGTCAAATTCGCCCCTGTTTCTACTCCTGCCCAATTCTCCTGCATCCAACACGTTGACAAGGAAAACTGATTGCTCGCTTACATCCAATCCGCTCAGACCATGACACGTTGAGAAGATCAACGTTATTCGCTCCAACATGTGAGTGATCATTGTTTCGAATGCTGATTGGTTAAAAGCCCTGTTATACCAGACATATATATATTTATATATACGTAAATACTGTTCCAAACAAGAATATAATAAACGCCTGGGGTCTCATGGTGTCTAAACAATTTTCCATGATTTATGGCTATGTTTAGGAACTCTGCGGTGTGTCGTGCCTAGAACAGCACTAAGCGATGGTATATTCACCATAGCAACAACCCCATATTGCTACATTGCTCCGCTGTCTGTGGGAGTCGACTTGACGTTGCACCTTGCAGCACAAACTTTCTAACAAGCCGGTAATCACGCATACATTGTTAGGAGCATTGCCAATTAACTTTTATTACACCTGCAGCTGAACCATTTCAATTACAACATTATTACTGTACAGAATCAATAAAAGGCTGTGTTACGTGTGGTTATTTGAGCTGGCACTTCCGATTAAAACCTCCCGGGTCCTGTTCATTTCACTCCGAGACTTAAAACTATTAGTATCGCCTGTGTCCTGGGTGGATTGGCCCAAATAACATTACTTCAACTCCCAACATAAGTTACCCCAGTAGCCGGGAGCTCCCAGAGGACCGTGCGTTCTCTGAGCAAACGAGGCGGGGGCCAAAAAGCGGCGGTCCTTGAGAGAACAAAAGTGTGTTGGCTACAGCAGAAAAGCCTTTACCGCTTCACTTAGCTCAGGTAAACAAGCGCGCTCCGTGGCATCCTAAATACCTCCGGGCCCGGCGCTAGCCCGGTAGCGCAGCGCCATAATAATCTTCATTATCACTGCCATACATTACAGGCGGCCGATGCTAACAGTGGTGCCTCCAGGCGATGTGCCCCCTCTCTCTACCGATAAACCCTAAAAGCCGTCTCTGTGTTTTCCTTTTTTCTCCCCTCCCTCCAGGCTGCGTCTGCGCCCCGCACAAAGCCCGGGAGCCGTATGAAAACATTACCGTACGCAGCGTGGGTTTGATTAAAAAAAGTGTAAAGTTACAAATTAGTTAATAAAATCATTTGAGGCCGATCGCTGCAAATGGTGATGAATGTGCTCCATATGTTCCCAATAAAAAACGGCAAGTGCCATGTGTCGATCCCCTCTGTCTTCGCCATAAACAAATAAATTAAAACAATTACCACGGCGGGCGCCTTCCGTCTTTAATGAGAGCACGGCCATGTAAAATATGTGACAGGTCTCATTTGCGCGGAGCGGTGTCTGTCTCTATCCAGGCTGGTCGGAAACCTCACGATAAATCCCCCACTTCCACCCTCGTTTCCCTCTCAAAGTTTCGTGTCGCACGCCGGGACGCAGGCTCGTCTGGTTCCCACAGCTGTCACGGTGCCCGCCGCTCAATCACACGCCTTTCAAGTATGCCGTGCTTGTCCTATTCCGCACTCCGAGTCAGAGGACGTTCATATAATAATAATTCATCCAGGGGAGGCTGATAATCGTTGAATAACAGAGGCAACTCTAGCTGACAGGAAGTTAGGAACTAATTCCCTTTAAACGGCGTAGATGTGATGTGACTGGTTGACGTGAAGGAAAAGGTGTGTGTAGGTGATCGATGTTGCGTTTACTCAAAGTGAACGATCGCCGATCCACTTGCCTGGTGTTTCACCGACGTTTAACGTCGCCCGGTCCCGCGCGACACTCCGTATGTCCACAGGTTAACCCCGGCAACAGAATACCGGCCCCGTCACCGGAGCGTGATGCCATTCGCTGATTCAGCTTTCAGAAACCATTAGTGACATGCTTTGGCAGGCCTGTTCTCAGAGCTGCCGGTAATCATGATGTCTCTCCGCCCGCTCCACTCTCGCCACATCTTAGGGGTCCGAGGCCCCGTTGGCTGCTCATTACTCTTCATCTAAAACGGATGACACGCGGAAAGTGCCGGGCTAAAGACGCCTATGCCACCCGGAGAGGCGACGCAATCTGGCTGAGTGAAACAAATTGCCTTCCGGGGGTCTCTACGTTTTTGAACCAGACACGTTTGGTCCCGGCTTCTCAGACCTTAATGATAACCACTTGGCTTTTATTATGGATTTTCGTATTGTAATATATCCCCTTTTATTATTGAACACGATATTAATATTACCGTCGGTTTTCTTTTTCTCAGAGGCCTTCCGCCGTGGCCTTCCACGGCTAATAATACCTCAGGGGATGGCCGGGAATGTTTGGTGTCATTTGCGGTGAAAGAACGATGACCGGTGAGAATGAAAATGTCCAATTTAAACCTCTCCTCTACGTCTGTTATAGCATTGGCTCAATTGGGTCTGAAAATGGTCAGTAAATTGACCAGCAGTCGGTCCTTGTTAGAATAGATAAAAGGACAGCAAGTACCTTGTCAACTGAATTCCCCTTAACAACCTTCCCCAACAACCTGCTGTCTGATACAGTCAACGAGCTGTTGTATATAACTACTGTTGGAGACCTGTCTAATGACCGCAGATACCATGTCTCTCTCTCCCACATATCATTCATGACAACAGAAGGTCAAATTATATAAGGTCAAATGAAGGTCAAATGGTCAATCAGTAAAAAGTGAAACGGCCTAGTTCTAAAGGGTCAAACAGTCTCTTTGCAGATGGTCAAATGATAAAAGGTAAAGCGGATAAATGTTTTACAGGTATATGGTCAAACAATGTTGGGGAAAAAAGGTCAAATGGTGAAATGTCAAACAGTCTAGTTCTAAAAGGTCAAATGTTCTAGTGGTAGAAGGTCAAATGGTCAAACAGAAAACGTTTAAACAGTCGGTCAAATGGTGAAAGGTCAATCATCAAATGGTGAAAGGTCAAACGGTCTGGTTTTAGGAGGTTAAATGGTAGGAGGTTAAATGCCTAGTGGTAGAAGGTCGAACTGTGAAAGGTCAAAAGGTCTAGTTCTATAAGGTCAAAAGGTCTAGTTCTATAAGGTCAAAAGGTCTAGTTCTATAAGGTCAAACAGGTTAATAGTAAAAGGTTTACCACAAACCTGAACTGCTGAAAAGAGTTATATGATAAAAATTTAAATGTGTTAAAGTGTTCGGCCGGTATCTGAAAGCCCGCAGTCTAAATCCACAAGCCAAACAAAAAGTAATACCCCTGGATAATAGCTTCAACATAATGAGTAAAATGTTAAATGTATCATACCACATCCGTTAAGTTTAACGTGACACAAGGAGACAAAGTTCTAGAAGTGGAGTTGGGCCTCAGCCATGGTTTTAATGGTGTTCAGGTAATGGGCCTTTACATTGGGCTGGGAGGCAGTGAGGGGGAGGGAACTGGTGCACGAGGGGGTGGGGGTGGGGGGGCACTGCGTTTTGTTTCCCATCGACCTTGGCTGTGTGTCGGATGGAGCGGACGACAACCTGGTGTGTGAACGCTAGCCTGGACACTCATTCAGACTCAGCAGATAAAATCACACGGAAGGCAGATGAGGGGAAATGAGCCTTTTAATTTAAGCCCTTATTAAAGATGCGAGAAAATGTGAGGTAGAAGGGTGTGTCCCGTGTTAAAATAGGCCCGGTTCTCAGGAACTGTGAGCTGTGTGGGATTTTACAGAGGCTTAATATTTACACGTGAATTTGAGATACTCTGACAGTTTTACTCACCAAATTCACAGTCATGAACATGACATTTGTTTTATTCACGCTTTCGAAGGACAGGAATTGTTTCTCTGGTGTTCACCAATAAAAATTACAACAATAAAGTAACGGTGGTCTTTCGTTTGCCCAAGGTGAGATCATGCTTGAGACATGACCCAGGGAGACCAGAGTGTCACGTGGGTTTGAACCTTTAGGTGTTCCGCCTGTAAATCCTGAGAGGCGACTTACAACGGCGGCTAACAAAGACTAAACGAACCCTTATCTTTCACAAGTCCCACTTCAATCACATTAACGGTGACTAATACAACCCACCTAGAGCTCTCCAATAAGGTCCCTTCTACGAGACTCTTTTACGAGCCTAACAGTTGAGAGAGAGAGTTGGCGAAATAAAGGGAAAGCGCACCGAGAGAAAGTGAGAACGAGCGAGAAGCGCTCTTGTCTTTTCCAGTTTAGGGAGTCCAGATGGGAAGTCATTTTTTATTCGTCTTGAGGCGGCACTTCACATCTGCTGGTCCAGATGCCTAATGAATACAGAAGCAGGCCCGTGCTGTCGCCTCATTAATACTGCACCCGCACGGGGAACCGGCCCGGCACGCTCGTGCCATACCGCAGACGCCCAACGCGGCCCAGCGCGCCGCTGGAGCGGAACCGACGGCTACCCAGCGCTCCTCTGGGCCCGCGTGCCGGCAGCTGGCACCTCGCAGGAACAAAGCTGCCGCACTTTGTCGGGCCTAATGCCTCTCTGTGTTGTCACTTAAGGTCTTTATTGGTATTAATTGATACGATCGGTTGGTGCAACTTCAGCTCCCAGAATTCCCTTCTTTTCCCCTCGCCTCTCTCAGCCTGATGGGTCTCACGAGTTGGTGGCTCCTAACAGGTGGGCTGGCGTGACTTGAGAGTGAAGGAATGCGTGTGAGGTTAGCGACACTTTAGCACCTGTCTGTTGTTGTGGGGATTCATAGATGACAAGTTTCCTTGGGTGATTTGGCGGCTAAGAAATACAGGGCTCTTGGGCGACCCGAGCGTTTACTTGAAACCGGTTTAAGGGTGGCAGTCAAAGATTTCAACTGAAATACAAAATAATTGTGATTGTTCTTCCTGATATGGCCATGGGTAGAAATACCAGTAATGCTGCACAGTTCTGGAAAGATCTGGAACTTCATTTTGCGGAGGTTTACTGACCATTGAGGTGACAAGCTCAAGTACGAGTACGAAAAGACAGAGTTTCTTCTGTACAGCACATTGATAATTAATATTTCACCAATATGATTATACATATTGAAGCTTCACAATTTGCACCATTTTAATTTGCACCAGACTATTGCAGCTTTAAGATGAGAGAGGACTCCATCGTTCTCCGACCAAGATGACTTATGGGATATCACAACGCTCTTCCTCCTCATATCGCGTACCCTTCACCGATGACATCAATGATTTTAAACACAGCCACAACTAAGAAATGTCGCTCACAACTACATGAGCACCCTCTGTGGGTTCTTCACGTTTAAATGCCACACATTTGGTTTGCCTCGCCTGCTCAGGATTCAATCCAACGAACATGTCTGACTCTATAACATGTTAGGCTACCTGCTGCTCTCTCCACTTAACCCCGCCCCTCTCACTTCACAACAAATGTCTGATTGGTGGAATATCTCAGGGCTTAGCTCGTTCATAGGCTGCTACATTCATAGACTTATTGGTACATAACTTTGTCTGATCTCAGCTGTGCTGCTCCACGGTCTGTGCCATGAGGTCCATCACATATGATCTGTAATCTCTCTCCTCTCTCTGTGACTCTCCTTGCCGCTACGCAAAGGCAGCAAAAGGTGCTAATAACGAGGGAAAATATAGCATAGCCAGGCTGCAAAGTTTCAGAAGTCTCTGTATTTGCACGTCATCACTTGCATGTCAACACATTTTACCCAAATAAAATGTGTTGATAAAAATAACAAACTGATCGAGAATCTCAAGAATCTTTTAGGTTGAATGGTGTGCCATATAAAAATGTGGAAATGTCAACAGACTGTAGGGCTTATAGACCACCATGTGGGTATGTAGGGCTTATAGACCACCATGTGGGTATGTAGGGCTTATAGACCACCATGTGGGTATGTAGGGCTTATAGACCACCATGTGGGTATGTAGGGCTTATAGACCACCATGTGGGTATGTAGGGCTTATAGACCACCATGTGGGTATGTAGGGCTTATAGACCACCATGTGGGTATGTAGGGCTTATAGACCACCACGTGGGTATGTAGGGCTTATAGACCACCATGTGGGTATGTAGGGCTTATAGACCACCATGTGGGTATGTAGGGCTTATAGACCACCATGTGGGTATGTAGGGCTTATAGACCACCATGTGGGTATGTAGGGCTTATAGACCACCATGTGGGTATGTAGGGCTTATAGACCACCAATGTGTGTATGTAGGGCTTATAGACCACCATGTGTGTATGTAGGGCTTATAGACCACCATGTGGGTATGTAGGGCTTATAGACCACCATGTGTGTATGTAGGGCTTATAGACCACCATGTGTGTATGTAGGGCTTATAGACCACCATGTGTGTGTATGTAGGGCTTATAGACCACCATGTGGGTATGTAGGGCTTATAGACCACCATGTGTGTGTATGTAGGGCTTATAGACCAACTGGGTATGTAGGGCTTATAGACCACCATGTGGGTATGTATGGCTTATAGACCACCATGTGGGTATGTATGGCTTATAGACCAACATGTGGGTATGTAGGGCTTAAATATCCTTTGGCTGCACATGCTGTATCCTGATGGTACAATTGTTAAATACGTTTGTGTAGTTTTTTGCATTAAATATTCTTAACCCCTTTAGATAATTTCCTGTGGGTCGTGGCGTGGACTATTTCAGAATTAGCTACTCCTGGCAGGCGGTGCTAAATCAGAATCAGGCCACAAATGAATGTGAATATTCGCATGGGCATATTTTACTTTCTGGATGTGAAATTATTAAGATCGGGCACCTGGAGCCAGTACTATACTGAATATGTGGAAACCCTTTAAGATCAGGCCACCTGGAGCCAGTCCTATACTGAATATGTGGAACCCCTTTAAGATCAGGGCACCTGGAGCCAGTCTGAATATGTGGAACCCCTTTAAGATCAGGGCGCCTGGAGCCAGTCTGAATATGTGGAACCCCTTTAAGATCAGGGCACCTGGAGCCAGTCTGAATATGTGGAACCCCTTTAAGATCAGGGCGCCTGGAGCCAGTCTGAATATGTGGAACCCCATTAAGATCAGGGCACCTGGAGCCAGTCTGAATATGTGGAACCCCTTTAAGATCAGGGCACCTGGAGCCAGTCTGAATATGTGGAACCCCTTTAAGATCAGGGCGCCTGGAGCCAGTCTGAATATGTGGAACCCCTTTAAGATCAGGGCGCCTGGAGCCAGTCTGAATATGTGGAACCCCATTAAGATCAGGGCACCTGGAGCCAGTCTGAATATGTGGAACCCCTTTAAGATCAGGGCACCTGGAGCCAGTCTGAATATGTGGAACCCCTTTAAGATCAGGGCGCCTGGAGCCAGTCTGAATATGTGGAACCCCATTAAGATCAGGGCACCTGGAGCCAGTCTGAATATGTGGAACCCCTTTAAGATCAGGGCACCTGGAGCCAGTCTGAATATGTGGAACCCCTTTAAGATCAGGGTGCCTGGAGCCAGTCTGAATATGTGGAACCCCTTTAAGATCAGGGCACCTGGAGCCAGTCCTATACTGAATATGTGGAACCCCTTTAAGATCAGGGCACCTGGAACCAGTCTGAATATGTGGAACCCCTTTAAGATCAGGGCGCCTGGAGCCAGTCTGAATATGTGGAACCCCATTAAGATCAGGGCACCTGGAGCCAGTCTGAATATGTGGAACCCCTTTAAGATCAGGGCGCCTGGAGCCAGTCTGAATATGTGGAACCCCTTTAAGATCAGGGCGCCTGGAGCCAGTCTGAATATGTGGAACCCCTTTAAGATCAGGGCGCCTGGAGCCAGTCTGAATATGTGGAACCCCTTTAAGATCAGGGCACCTGGAGCCAGTCCTATACTGAATATGTGGAACCCCTTTAAGATCAGGGCACCTGGAACCAGTCCTATACTGCATATGTGGATCTAGTTTAATAATACCATTCTGGGTTCTATAGTAGAATGGCCGAGGGCTGCCGCCTCAGATGCCCATGTTCTGTCAGAGTGTGGGTTTGAAATCAGCTCCATCCTCTTTTAGACACAATTCCCGATACCTTTTTCCCACTTTACTGTCCAATACAGCATAACAAAATTATTCAAACCTTGTTCATGACCTTGTTTAAGCCAAGTGAATTTGATACATCTCCCGAGTGGATTTTAATACCAAGACATATTTAGCATACATTTATATCATTGTTGGGAATGTTTTCTGTGGCGGATTTACATTTAAGCCTGAGATTTCTACTTCTTTTAATGAATGTGACCAGTAAGACCTTTCAGTTCACGCTCAAACACACTGAAACACACTGAAACACGCTAAAACACACTGGAACACGCTAAAACACTCTAAAACATTCTTTAACACGCTAAAACACACTGAAACACGCTAAAACACACTGAAACACCTTTACACAACAAATGTTAGTAATGTTGACCATCAATGGCATTTCTTTGTCCAAGTGCAATAGGAGATACATAAAGTGTTGTATCACTGTAGTTTGGGTCACACAGATACAATAATAATATTCATCAATGATTACACATAAACTGTAACTCAACTCAAGATATGTGAAGTAGAGGAGTCACTATTGTTATCCCACCAACCACACAATATCCTCACAAATCATGGCCTTTACCCAACTAGACAAATCAAACCAATTTCCTGATTTTATAAAGCATGACATCATACCCTGGTCATTGTCAGATCTGTCATCGAACGTGATGAACTATCTGCGTCACATTTAATTTTTGAATTGAACATTTGTACCACAACTCTGAGCCAAGAAACACATTCATATGAGGAGAAAAGGCACAGTTGGAAATCCCCAATGTGTCGTTGGAGAGAGAAAAAATGAATTTGGGATAATGTTTCTGTCATCTGCCCGATCCCAGGAAACACAATGTGGTTCAGATACAAGACCATAACTCATTCATTCATGCTCCACACTTTGGTAAGTCTCTTAAACCGTAAACGGTTACATTAGCCATATTATCCAAGCCAATGGTACCTGACCCTCCTCAAGATTTCATCACACACTGTAAATGTGAGACGGGCTCATTGAAATGCCTGCCGTGATCCTCAAAAAACATGTGATGCAGTCGGTTTCTTCTGATTTACAGTCTCCTACAGATCGCAGATTGTGTGTAATGTCACCTTGCCAAAATTGAAGAACAGATGAACAATGAGTGTGGCACATTGAAATGCAAAGGGAATTTTTTTATGCTTGAATCTATATTTTAGAAATCGAAAATACATCTACATGTACTTGGAAAATGACTCTGGCAAAGACTCAATGTTAGACAAAGGAAAATACAGCAAAATAACTACAGACATTCAGAGTTCAATATATACTGTGGTTTGGTTCGTAGTTAGGCGATAAACTAGCGAAAAGTAGTCCGCATGAATAGTGTATTTAACCGCGTAATAAACCGCGCAGGTTTTTAAGCGAATTGATCGAAATGCACTTCAACATTTTAGGCCACGAAACCGCGATCCAATTAAGATTTGACACCCGTTCCGTATCCACGCGAAGGCGCAGTCCCCGAGGGGACGAGGGAGTGATGATTTAAAAACTGTAAGTGATCGTGGTCTGAACACCGGTGCGTAGATCACCGTCTACTCCTCTCCAAGACGCGCAAAGGCAGTCAGCCTGAAGGTAATGATCATTATGACAAATAATCACAACAGCAGCTCGTCACGAGGACGCGTCACTTCATTACATGCCCGTCAAAACAAAGCACTGAGCTTCACCACCAGGCCGGGAGATGGGGTGGATGGGGGGGAGGGGGAGGGGAGATGGGGAGGAGGGGGGTTCCTTTGACTGTCAGCTCCATGTAGAGAAGACCCAATGTGCTGGTGTAAATGAGCAGTATAAAGTCTTCCATGTAGTGAAGACCCAATGTGCTGGTGTAAATGTGCAGTATAAAGTCTACCATGTAGTGAAGACCCAATGTGCTGGTGTAAATGTGCAGTATAAAGTCTACCATGTAGTGAAGACCCAATGTGCTGGTGTAAATGTGCAGTATAAAGTCTACCATGTAGTGAAGACCCAATGTGCTGGTGTAAATGAGTAATAGAACACAGTATAAAGTCTCTCACAGGTGCATTAGGACCGAAATAATGCCCTGCACAACACGGAGGAAAGTTCACAACACATTATGTTTAGTTGGTCTATTACTATGCAATTAATGGCGTGATTTCAATAGTAGCAACACTTTAAGTTCTCTGTGTATTACATTAATTCCTGCAATTATTACCGACTGTTATCCACCTGAAAGACACTTGCTGATACATACGAGCCAAAGCAAATTTGATCCAACTCCCCAGTAGAGTTTAATACATTTGTTAACTATAGTTGCAGATGAAAAAGCCTGGGTTAATACCAAATGTGACCTTGCTATATTTAACGACTAACATTTACAATTCTTGTTAAAGAAATAAAATAAAGTTGTGCCTATTATTAAATTGCGTAATATCTCATTTATTAAGAAATAATTAACATGTATTAACATGCAAATACAGACATGTGTTATGTGAAATACAGTTAAATCGATGTATGATGTAGTCATAAAGGCACCATCAAATACAGCTTTAGCCATGTCTCATTTGCGAACATTTCAAAGCAAACACTTCAGTATTTTTTAGTTTGTTGAAACCACAGATAGAACTTTGAAAAGTTTTTTTTTGCTCAGCTTTGCTCATTTTTTTCTGAAAATGGGGGCTGGGAATAAAAATTCTAGTCTGTGACTAGAGGACAACCCGTGTGCCAGGTGTTTAGTTTGGGTTCTGGGTTCACCTTAGCCGGACTCCAAACCTCACAGCCACCAGCACGTGGATTTCTTCATCTTCCTTGTGGAATTGTCTATTAGGCTATAACATAGCATTGTGTGAGATGTTTCACCGATATGTCTGAACACGCGTTTCAGGCTGTCCATCCAATGCATCACATTTCTTTTGACTCAACTTGACATAATGTCACTGGACTTTTGCTCTTTCGAAATGTGTTACTTGCTTAGTTTCTAGCCGGCTCAGTGATCTATTTCCTTAACTTTTTCTCCTTCAACAACAGGTGACTTTTCCTCTGTTACATAAACCGCCTGAGGCAAACTGTAGCAGTATCACTTAAACTCTCCAGCGTGCAGTTTGAACACATGAGGCTCATGAGTCATCTGAAGTCAGTCATCCCATCTCAGTCTCTGCAACAAGAACTTTGAGGTCTTGGTCAAATTCCAAAACCACCTCAGCGGAGGTGCTTTCTGCTTCTACCATGAAGGGCTGTAAACAGTTGCTGACTTCAGCTGCGTCAAAATGGCAGCTGTAGTTACAGTAGGTTCAAAATACTGTGTGTCTGTCAATGTGTTTCCCCCCTATCATCTCTAGGGATTCAAATCGCCCAGAGCATTTTAGCTCCTCTTTTGTGCAGTTCTGTGAACCAATCCCACGGGGAAAAGCAGATACAAAGCAGGCGATTTCACGTAGCAACAGAGTAATGAAACAGACAGTACCATTATTGCTGGATCTAAAAACATGTTGTTTAATTTGAAGTGCCTTCAGGTTCAACATGATAGATGTTTGAGAGAGACAAGGAAAAGTTAAGAAAAACATTGTTTCCATTATTCATTTGTCATACATGCCAGGATTACTTATTTATTCTACATGTACCTTCTGCATCATTTATTGATGTAACATGTGCTGGCAGACTGAGGGAGCTGCACTGTAGTCTAGTTTCAGGTAAAAACACAGAGAAAAGTCTGATATTTACCTACATTCATTAAACTTAAAATGTACTGGCTCACCCATAATTCACCACAGACACACTGAACAGATGTTGTGTTTTTCAAATCAGATATGTTCAAGTGAATAATATTGAACAAAAACAACATATTTTTTTTGTCCCAACAACACCCGCCAGAATCTATATACAAAACATTTTTATTCAGGCAAAAAGATGTGGCTGGAATTGATAATAAATATACATGTTTAAGTTGGGTTAAATGTTTGGTAAAATGTTTACAGGGATACTTCACATTCGTGTGGCTCAAGTTTGTGGTTTGCATTTAATTATTTGTTGTTGTTGTGATTATGGCTCTTTAACGTGTGTTTGGTCATGGCAGTTCAATAAGAGCTGTTTGTAATGCCAGCAACTGTCCACATGGGGGCGAACCAAGATGTATGGTGTGTTTGACAACACTGAGAAACTTGTCATTGTCCTCTTATCGCTGGGTCTTTTGTTATAGCACCAAACCCCTCTTAGAAAAAAGTGCAGAAAAAACTGTGTTTTATTCCGACAACACATCACTGAGGAAAAAGTGTGTGTGTGTGTGTGTGTGTGTGTGTTCGGGGTTGGAGATGGGCGTGATTAACAAATGTGTCCCCTGACCACCAACATTCCCTTCCTCTGTCACGCCCCCACATATCCATGTACGACGGGGATAACTCCCTACTCATCATCCGTTCCTCTCTCTGGTGAGCTCACGGTGAATATTTAACCCGACATTATCGCCTGTTGTCGAGTTGTCCTAATTGCAAAAGAGGTGAAGGCTCGTGTCACCCCGATCAAGCCAGCGGCAGTGCTTTGATAACACTCTCGGTTGGTTGTAGACACAGACTGAGTAATTAACCCCGTTTGACTGCGGCAATTAACCCTGACTTGTTTGGGTTAATCTGCGCGGTGCCACCAATATTAATTTGAAGCGTGAATTTCATACTGCTAATGTTCCACATTCAGATTTCGGATCAGTAGAAGTAACACAATGGCATGCAAGGAATTATTGAACTATCCGGCTACAACTTTTGTCCACTGAAACATTAACTTCACCTAGTGACTACAGTGGGAGTTTGGTCTCAAATCAGGGAATTAAAATTGTTAACGTGAACGCCGTTAAACTGCAGTAGAACTGACCCTGACGCCGGTATTATCCCAACACGAGGCACATTGATTGGAATTCCTAATGCATCGCTGCTATTAAAACCAAATCTTGGACCAGGATTACCTCCACGTCTATTCCCACATCCACCCTCTGATCCCTGGATTCCCGCTAACGCCTGGCTAATATAATTGCAATTAGCTGTGAGGCGAACGGGATGCCCTTTAACGGGCAATGCTTTAGCCGAGCGTTTTATACAAGCGAGGATTACGATTCACTGCGGCGTCGTCCTCGGGCGGCGTGTTTAACGCACAGCGAAGTAAAGGACACGGAAGTGCTGTGGACACTTTGATTGGTCCCCGGGCCGCTGATCACGCTCAAAGCCGTGTCAGGGTTACGCGACGGCAAAACCTGGCTAGGACATGCACTTACGGATCGGTTTAGTGTGTCATTTATTGACATTTAGATCAATTGGGAGATTCACTTCTAGTGTGGATATTCTATCCTTCTCAAGCCAGTAGAAAGAAGGAGTTTAGGAGCAGGATGAAGACATATAGGGTATGTTGTGTGAAACACAAAGAGGTGGGAGGCAAGCACTTAGGTAAATGGAGAGAGACGTACAGGAGGCTCTAGAGAGACCAGTGGTCAAGGAAGTGTCATACCAGGAATTGTGTCTGCCAAATTGCTAAGATAAAAGTGTTTAAAGGTAATGCAGGAAGTAGACACAAAGAGTGAAGCTCTCAGAGACTGTGTGAGAGACACGGGGAGACAGGACAGAGATTACAGGACACATTATAGGGCTATAAACTAAGTGAGGGGAAAGAGTTAGAGACTGTCAGACTGATAAAAACGTGTTATAAGAACATGAGGGTTAAGACAGACAGAGACAGACAGAGAGTGACAGACAGATAGAGACAGAGAGACAGACAGATAGAGACAGACAGACAGAGACCGACAGAGAGACAGATAGAGACAGACAGATTCAGATAGCGACAGACAAATAGAGACAGACAGAGACAGACAGACAGAGACAGACAGACAGAGACAGACAGATAGAGACAGACAGAGACATACAGACAAATAGAGCACGACAGAGTGCCAACTAAAAGGGGGAACAATGTAAGGAGCAGCCTGCACCCTGGCTGCATGGCTCTGTTTAATATTCATGTCCGGATGAGGCAGATGCGACTGACATCTGGGTGATGTCAGCGTGTTGTCAACACATTGTTAGCGCTGCAAATGTGCAAACAGATTAACAGCCCGGCGAAGCTACGCTGCAACACATTCGTAGGGTGACAAAACCAGCCTCCCCCTTAAAGTTTTACCCCCAGAAAGAAGGAGAATAAAAGTATAGACAGGCTGGTTATTAAGAATTAGCAATGGTTCTCTAGTGTCCAACTTGGGGCAGCATTTCCCTGTGTTGCGTGTTAAACATTGATCTGCATATTCGTTCAGACTATGAACTGAGTACAATGAATGTTTGTGTGTTCTTGTAGAGCACCACCTACGGGAACTGCCCAGTAATAGTAGAATTATTTAAAAGGTTTACTCGTTATTTAAAAGTTTACTCAAAGTAATGTTGCTCACTTGTCTTGTAAAAAATATACTATAATTTTGAAGGCAATTATAGGTCATATTTCATATATATCAGTATTAAATATCTGTCAGCTTTTATTTTAACGGGAAAATTCTCTGTAAAAACGATTTGATGTTTTTCTTAAGTTTTCTTTCATATCTATTTGTGATGGCTCTGAAAAGTTTTCCTTTTTTTATCGTGTTATCGTATTAACATCAAAATCTATTGAATCCGGTGTTGCTGATCAACACAAAAGCATCATGTTGAGGTGAAAAATAAAATGTACTAATTTGATTTCATATGTATTCATGGCCTTTTGCTATGAAACACCTGAGTAAGCTGTGGTGCCACCAGTTGACATTAGAAGTCACATAATTAGCTGATTGGAATCCATCTGTGTGTAATTAGTTTCCCATGATGTCAGGTAAATTACACCTGTCTGTGAAGTCACTCAGTTGATTAGTTCAATATCCCCCAAATCAATACATAATGAAGTAGGAAAGCTTCATCCAGGTACGATATAAGAACATTTCCACTGAACTGAACACCCCTAGGTGAAATGCAGAGAACATGTGAATCTGTCTAAAACAGGCTGTTCTCAAAACAGTATTCACTCGAGAAGGGCATTAGCCAGGGAGGCCACGCGGAAGCATATGGCGACTAAAGGAGTTCTAGTCTTCCAAGTGCTTGGAGACATGGTGCTGCTAAAGTTAGCTAGAAGTGATATGAAGCCTCAGAGAACAAGTGGAGGAAGATGCTAAGACCAGATAAGACCTTTATTCCTCTCTGGCCTCAACACTAAGCACTATGTTTGGCGCATGCCTAGCAGCGAAAATCATCCAAAAAACTTGCCTAGCAGCGAAAATCATCCAAAAAACTTGCCTAACACCGAACATCATCCAAAGACTTAGCCTAAAACAAAACATTATACCCTCTAACATGACGCCTGGTTGTGGCTGCATCAAGAACAATCCAGAACAATTTGAAGATGTGTACATTTCACTCTGACATTCATCCCTGTTCGTCTGTAGCTGCAGTGCGTAACTGAGGCTGTTTGGAACTCGTGTTTTGACACAAACAAAATGTGAATGAGTCCAATAGGGGTGAATACTTTTGGGAGCCACTGTATTACTACATTCAGCACAGCACAAACTGTATGTACTGTTCTAGTATGTAAATGGAGCGTCTGTGATATTTCCCTGTAAGTGCTTTGCAGTTCTTTTTTGACATCATTTTTTATGTGTGCATTTAATTGGAATTTTGCAGAAACATTTAACTTTTTATCTTTCCAGTGTTTCATTTTTATTGTGTTTTTATTAGTTTCCGGGCACCTTCCCCTTTTAACTTTAAAGCAGGGTAGATTATAACAGTAGATTTTATAAATTAAACAGTAGTATTTGCAAAAGAGCGACTTTACATACTGTTGAAGTTGGGCCGACCGTCAATGACTGGATCTGGCGAAATAAACAACTATATTTTCTCTGAAGCCGATGTCGTGTTTGTGAGCTTCATTGTTATAAAGGGCTCCACCAATTCAGTTCTCCTCAAGGCACCCAAGGCCCTGTGTGATAGTCCTTCCAGCGGAATATGGTCAAGGCTCCGAATCTGACAAGGCTATGTGAGGTCACAAGGCGGAGTGAGGTCACAAGGCTGAGTGAGGTCACATGGCTGAGTGAGGTCACATGGCTATGTGAGGTCACAAGGCGGAGTGAGGTCACAAGGCTGTGTGAGGTCACAAGGCTGTGTGAGGTCACAAGGCTGAATGAGGTCACAAGGCTGTGTGAGGTCACAAGGCTGTGTGAGGTCACAAGGCTGTGTGAGGTCACAAGGCTGTGTGAGGTCACATGGCTGTGTGAGGTCACAAGGCTGTGTGAGGTCACAAGGCTGAGTGTGGTCACAAGGCTGTGTGAGGTCACAAGGCTGTGTGAGGTCACAAGGCTGAATGAGGTCACAAGGCTGAGGTCACAAGGCTGAGTGAGGTCACAAGGCTGTGTGAGGTCACAAGGCTGAGTGAGGTCACAAGACGGTAAGAAGTGTTTCAGGAAGTGATCCTCACAATGGAGCACTTCCAGTGGGATCTTAGAAAATAGGGAGCTGCCCTAAACACTCATCCACACCCACATCTTACCTCATGCTCAGGCTGGGCCATTGGCCGTGTGCACAATGCATATCAGTGTGTGGCTAGCCCATAAGAGCTTGTGTGGGCTAGCATGGACAGAGGCCAGACGATCCCTATTGCTGCTTTTCCCAACAACAAAAGGAACAATGTGGATATTCCAGCCACTCCCGGACACCGGGCGGACATGGCTGTCTGTTTTGGAGATGATCCCCAATTTTAGATGAATTCACGTGTTTTGCCGTCCCAACACGTTCTTACTCAATGACCTTCTCAGCTCCTTCTATTTCTCAGTCTTTTCCCTCACTCGCACTCCACCTTGCTTTTTCTTCCTTGGTTGTGGCAGCATGTACTGTATTAGCGCCATGTACTGTAATCCAGCTCTCCAGCTCTCCTGCACTCCAGCTCTCCAGCTCTCCAGCTCTCCTGCACTCCAGCTCTCCAGCTCTCCAGCTCTCCTGCACTCCAGCTCTCCAGCTCTCCTGCACTCCAGCTCTCCTGCACTCCAGCTCTCCAGCTCTCCTCCTGCACTCCAGCTCTCCAGCTCTCCAGCTCTCCTGCACTCCTGCACTCCAGCTCTCCAGCTCCTGCTTCAGCACCTTGACACTGGACAAGAGCTGTTATGTTTGATATGAGTAACTTTAAGTTCTGGGTGGCTCCTCTCAATCTCTGATTCTCTAATCACTGAAGAGCTTGGTCTCCGCTGTAGCTTGTGTGCAACAGACGGCATCATAATCAGGCCTCTACAGCTGCCCCGTTCACTCTGAGAGACGCGATATTGTTTGTACTCTATTTCTTTTTGCGCTGGTATCCCGAGGGGCGATTGTTTTCCAAGTTTGAGCACCTTTGGGAAACCAGTGAGCTGTTGGCTTCATTCAAATAGCCTGCCTTCCTCCTTCCAGGTTGCTTTGAGTGTATAGCTAATATGTGAGAGATTTAGGCATACTGTCTTCTACTGCTTGTGGGTCAGTGTACAACATATCATTTGTAAGTGTGGACAGCAGGGGAGGTGTCAGGTAAACTGCCAGTCTGCCAATAAGCACAAAAACCCTGTAAAGGAAGCCATTTTGGATTTGAGCTGCCTACAAAAGTTATTATTCTCTCGCAGATATTTTCTGTTATTAACAGCCAATTATAGAAAACTTAATCTTTCTAAGTGTTAGTTTGGGGAATTTTTTAATTCAATAAAGAAATGTATTACCATTTTATGTAAATGTTGTTATTGTAACTACCAACGTAAAGCACTAAATACTAATGTACAGTTGTCCCAGACTCTGTGCCAACACAAATTTGTTTGCAAACAGGCTCCCATTACTTTTCCAAACTTTATATAAAGTTATGTGAATAACTTGCCACAATAGTAGCAAAATGGAAAAAAAAGAAAAAATTTAGAACCTGAATTCATTTAACTTTTTACTAAATCATGAATATTTATAGAAGGTTTTGGGAAGTCATTTTGGTGCATACAGTTACGTGATTACGCCGTTTGGTCTTCATGTCGTAATGGCACTGATGTCTTCATTTCTCATGGAGCATAATTACATCCTTATCTTTCTTTAACCAGTCTTTTTGAAATGTATATCTTGGCTATAGAGAATGTGTCAGTAAAAGTGGCAATTGTTCATTTTAATTGTCGAAGAATATATAAAGATCTTTACAAAACAACTCAGCCAGATGTGATATTGCCTGCAGGCTAATTTGCATTTCATTTGGCAGCGTTGAGAAAAAATCCTGATGCCTTTGCAATATTGAAATGCAGTGAGGAAAAAACTGTTACCGGGACTTTTCGAGCAGGAGGCAGTTTTAGAACGCAAAGGAAGACGGAGGAAAATAGCTCCTCCTACACCAATTATCCACAGAGCTTGTAATATACCAGAATTACTCTCGCTAAGTGATTTCCTCTGTCAAACGAGCCAAATTAATTTGAGTGATACTTTTAATTTAGTTAGCATCAAAACAGCGTTTCCGTTCACATTCCATATGGGCATCAGATACATGCTATGCCATTAAACTCCTTGAGCCAGATGTCATCCACAACCCTGTCATTATAAATGCAAATGTATATATTAAACAATTTAATCGTGTTAATGATTGACAGGCGGCCACATTATCATGGGGGAGATGATATGAAGCTAATAATATGTTAGTCTTTACCGTGTAAGCGGCATGTGTGTCAAAGTTTATATGGATTAACCCGTTCTCATGTTACACTAATGGCCATCTGGCTCCGCCCACTAAACAGATTTGACAGAAATGAAAAATAATAATAATCATTTAATTTCAGGATTTATTTTCTGTGTCACTTGGTGGTGTCTGGAGACGAGCGATCTATGTCATATACAAATGCCTTAGACCTTTCTTACTCTCGCAAAACACCTATACGTTCTCACTTCCTGTTGGGAGATAAAATATTCATTGGGATGCAATTGTATGTCAAATAACAGGATGGTCTAATCCGCTTTGCTTATAGTTTGACCGAATACCACAGCTCATCATGGTCTTTTCTAACAGTAAGTAAGCCCTAGGAAGATAGTCATTCTTTTTTTAGAATGACTTTGTAATTTGTTACTGTGTAGTTACGGTTAATTACATAGAATAAAAAATCTAGTTAGTACTGTGAAAGACTGTGTGAGTGAATGTTATGTCACCGTAATCTTAAATTCACACCCTGACACTAATCCGTCCAAGACAGAGGAATACACACCTGGGGAGAAAACCACACCTGGGGAGAAACACACACCTGAGGAGAAACACACACCTTAGGAGAAACACACACCTGGGTAGAAACACACACCTGAGCCCCTTTGAACCTGGTGGTTGTTTCTCTGGTGTTCAGCGTTACCTCCTTAACTACGCCTTGGAGAACATTAGAGAGTGCTTGTTCCTTAAACTTACATGCCGTGTCATATTAATAACGTTTTGACAGGAAATCCCTAGACGCCTGTCCAACTGCCTAAAAGACCCCATTACCTCCTGCTTCAGGATGTTGTTTTAGCTCTTTAAGTGTTCCTGATTTGTTTTCCTCAACCACCCTCTGTGTGAATTACGGCTCTAACAAGGAAGTGGTACAGTAAATATAGTGTGTATTACAGGAAGATTTTGGTTTCCGGTGTTGCTTGAGGATGTCTGTCTGATGCACACACACAGCTTGATCAGTGCTGTAGATACTCGTATTCTATTAATTATTATTGTGTCAGTGTTTTTCTCCCTGCGTTACACTTTCTTGACAAGCCCTGAACTTAAAGCATTGGTTTCAGTTTGATTGTCCATGTCTTTTCTCTCCTGCTGCTCCAGGAGGTCAGGCTGCTTCTCCCCATAACTCCCAGAGGTCAGACTCCTGCTTTCGTAGCTCCCTGGGGTCAGGCTCCTCCTCCAGTGGCTCCCAGGTCAGGCTCCTCCTCCAGCGGCTCCCAGGACGTCAGGCACCTCCTCTTGTAGCTCCCATGTCAGGCTCCTCCTCCTGTAGCTCCCATGTCAGGCTCCTCCTCTTGTAGCTCCCAGGTCAGGCTCCTCCTCTTGTAGCTCCCATGTCAGGCTCCTCCTCCTGTAGCTCCCATGTCAGGCTCCTCCTCTTGTAGCTCCCAGATCAGGCTCCTCCTCCTGTAGATCCGATGTCAGGCTCCTCCTCTTGTAGCTCCCAGGTCAGGCTCCTTCCCTCATACCTCCCAGGGGTCATGCTCAGGTTTCTCGTGTAGTGGAAACACCAGTGCCAATGCGCTGCGGAGGACCATCGATTTTCATTGACCCATTGGCTAGGCCCCTGTGAGACGGGTCCCCTGGCTGCAATAGACTTTAGAGCCCTGGGCCCCAACAGGAAGTGCATGCTGGTGGGAGGAGGTCATGTACTGAGAGACATGGTTCTGCTTCATTGGTTAGGAAGCAAGTGCCAGCAGGGGATGCCTATGATTTAATGATATTCACCCATGGAGATGACGCTTCTGAAGACTTTTACCTTCATCTCTAACCTCAAGGAATGCTGTTGTGGGCTATGCTTTTGTGGGCTATGCTGTTGTGGGCTATGCTATTGTGGGCGATGCTGTTTAGGGCTATGCTATTGTGGGCTGTGCTATAGTGGGCTATGCTGTTTAGGGCTATGCTATTGTGGGCTGTGCTGTTTAGGGCTATGCTATTGTGGGCTGTGCTATAGTGGGCTATGCTGTTTAGGGCTATGCTATTGTGGGCTGTGCTGTTGTGGGCTGTGCTATTGTGGGCTGTGCTGTTGAGTCTATATTCTAGGGAGTCTAGGGCCTGAAATGGTACTTTTTGGTGGCTACATTATGTGGGTTCTATTCAGGGATATTCTAGTTGATGTCTATTGGCGAATGGTACACCATTTTGTTTGTATGTGGGAGTGGCTAAACCTATTAGCTTTCAATTAGCGGGCTACAGTACAGAGTTTATGTGGGTGGGGTGGCTATACTATTAGATTTAGTGATGGGTGTCACGATTGGTGTGGTGGCGTTGCTACACGGACATATTTCGGTGATGCACTTCCTTGTTTCACTTCCGTGTTTACGTTTGTCTCACGGCTGTTTGCACTTGTAATCACTGGGATATAAGAGGGTCGCGAGCAGTGCACCCGTTGCTTCGCATTGTTCTATGTCACATTGTTTGTAGAGGTGAGTGTTTTTGTAACACGTTTGAATTGTTGTTTGAAGGTGCTTGTTTTAAGTCGCTATATGCGCATTTTCCTTTCATTCGACCAGTACGTGTTTTTGTCGCCGTTTACGGTTTGTTTTATGTTTTGTCATTAATAAACCTGACCCAAACGGATTACCTTGGCTCCTGCACATGGCTTCATCCACACTACACCCGACGAGTCGTGACAGAATGCGAAGCCCACAAAGAAGCCAGCGGAGCCAGCAGACGGTGAGTGGATTCCTCGGGGGGGCAAGCTATAGCGCCCCGAAGGATGAAGCTCACCGTCGCACCACGGAGCAGTGGGACTGGGGTAAGCCGGAGACGCCCGAAGAGGAGTATAGGCGCCTCCGTGCTTACTTCGGGTATGAGCCACCGATGCAGCTATCAGGGCCGATTACATCGGGTCCGCGGTCCCTCCCGGAGGAAGGCAAGAGGGCACCCCGAAGGCGTCCCAAGAAGGTTTTTGGGGGGGAGCTAAGGAGGTGTTCCGGGAGGACCGCGGAGAGAGCACCCACGGTCCTGGTGCTGCAGGAACGGCCCCCCACTGCTCCGGGGCTGCAGACAGGGGGAGGGAAACCCCTGGAGCTACAGCCACTACCCCCGCCGTGGGAAGACCCTTTTCTGCCGCCGACGACAGGGACAGAAAAACCCCCGGAGGGGTTGGATGAACAGCCCTCAGCTGTTATTAGGACGTGGTGGAGGACATGGCTGGAGCTACAGCCACAAACCCCGCAGTGGGAAGACCCTTTTCGGCCACCGACGTCAGGGACAGAAAAACCCCCGGAGGGGTTGGATGATCAGCCCTCGGCTGTTATTAGGACGTGGTGGAGGACATGGCTGGATTTCCAAGAGCCAGCGCCTGAGATGGTCGCCACCACGCCTGCGCCCGAGATGGTCGCCACCATGCCAGCGCCCAAGATGGTTGCCGCCGTCTCGCCAGCGTCCACGATGGCTCCCGCCGTCACGCCAGCGCTCAAGATGGCTGCCGTCGTCCCGCCAGCGCCCAAGATGGCTGCCGCCGTCTCGCCAGCGTCCACGATGGCTCCCGCCGTCACGCCAGCGCTCAAGATGGCTGTTGCTGTCACGCCAGCGCTCAAGATGGCTGCCGCCGTCTCGCCAGCGTCCACGATGGCTCCCGCCGTCACGCCAGCGCTCAAGATGGCTGTTGCTGTCACGCCAGCGCTCAAGATGGCTGCCGTCGTCCCGCCAGCGCCCAAGATGGCTGCCGCCGTCCCGCCAGCGCCCACGATGGCTCCTGCCGTCCCGCCAGCGCTCAAGATGGCTGCCGTCGTCCCGCCGGCGCTCAAGATGGCTGTTGCTGTCACGCCAGCGCCCACGATGGCTCCTGCTGTCACGCCAGCGCCCAAGATGGCTGCCGTCGTCCCGCCAGCGCCCACAATGGCTGCCGCATCGCCGCCTACAATGGCTGCCGCATCGCCGCCCACAATGGCTGCCGCATCGCCGCCCACAATGGCTGCCGCATCGCCGCCCACAATGGCTGCCGCATCGCCGCCCACAATGGCTGCCGCATCGCCGCCCACAATGGCTGCCGCATCGCCGCCCAAGATGGCTGCCGCATCGCCGCCCACAATGGCTGCCGCATCGCCGCCCACAATGGCTGCCGCATCGCCGCCCACAATGGCTGCCGCATCGCCGCCCACAATGGCTGCCGCATCGCCGCCCACAATGGCTGCCGCATTGCCGCCCACAATGGCGCGCCCACGCCGCCACGATGGCCGCCGCCACGACGACGCTCACGATGGCCGCCGCCACGACGACGCTCACGATGGCCGCCGCCACGACGACGCTCACGATGGCCGCCGCCACGACGACGCTCACGATGGCCGCCGCCACGACTACGCTCACGATGGCCGCCGCCACGACTACGCTCACGATGGCCGCCGCCACGACTACGCTCACGATGGCCGCCGCCACGACTACGCCACGATGGCCGCCGCCACGACTACGCTCACGATGGCCGCCGCCACGACTACGCTCACGATGGCCGCCGCCACGACTACGCTCACGATGGCCGCCGCCACGACTACGCTCACGATGGCCGCCGCCACGACTACGCTCACGATGGCCGCCGCCACGACTACGCTCACGATGGCCGCCGCCACGACTACGCTCACGATGGCCGCCGCCACGACTACGCTCACGATGGCCGCCGCCACGACTACGCCACGATGGCCGCCGCCACGACTACGCTCACGATGGCCGCCGCCACGACTACGCTCACGATGGCCGCCGCCACGACACCGCCCACGATGGCCGCCGCCACGACTGCGCCCCCGATGGCCGCCGCCACGACGGCGCCCACGATGGCCTCCGCCACCACGTCGCCCACGACGGCGGACTCTGAGCCGCACAAGATGGCGGACTCTGAGCCGCACAAGATGGCGGACTCTCAGCCGCACTAGATGGCGGTCTCTCTGCCGCACTAGATGGCGGTCTCTCTGCCGCACTAGATGGCGGTCTCTCTGCCGCACTAGATGGCGGCCTCTCAGCCGCACTAGATGGCGGCCTCTCAGCCACCGAGGCCTTTGCAGGGCTGGACCTGCGGTCCTGGACTGACCCTTTTGGGTTTGACTGCGGGTTCTCTCCCTGTTGCTCCCTTGTTTTGGTTTTGTGTTTCCGTTCGGCTATCTGGGGAGCTAGCCTTTTAGTGGGGGATACTGTCACGATTGGTGTGGTGGCGTTGCTACACGGACATATTTCGGTGATGCACTTCCTTGTTTCACTTCCGTGTTTACGTTTGTCTCACGGCTGTTTGCACTTGTAATCACTGGGATATAAGAGGGTCGCGAGCAGTGCACCCGTTGCTTCGCATTGTTCTATGTCACATTGTTTGTAGAGGTGAGTGTTTTTGTAACACGTTTGAATTGTTGTTTGAAGGTGCTTGTTTTAAGTCGCTATATGCGCATTTTCCTTTCATTCGACCAGTACGTGTTTTTGTCGCCGTTTACGGTTTGTTTTATGTTTTGTCATTAATAAACCTGACCCAAACGGATTACCTTGGCTCCTGCACATGGCTTCATCCACACTACACCCGACGAGTCGTGACAATGGGTCACATTATTAAGGTTCAAATGGGATTACGTAGGGAACGCTTACATCTGAGGAGGTTCTAAAGAACCGATTAGTTATTGAAAAGCCTCACATGCAGCCATCCTGTAGGTCCAGATACTAGGCCAGAAGAAAACCAGCACATAAAGACTTATGCCCACTGGTTGTTATTTTTGAGCAGCCTCAAGCAAATGGCTTCAGAAAAAATATGTAACTACTATGTCATGTGAAGTTAGTGGTGATATGAGCTCCACGTCGCGTCAGACCATGGCTAACTGAGGTATGATAATAATTCCACTCACGGATTATGCACATGTGAATAACATATTACACACGCAGCCCAAAATGGAAGTTTAAAAAAAGTTTTTCCTCTGAGTGGTAACCTGCCCCGAGTTAATGTCTTGGCATGCCTTCAAACTACCTGATAGTAATATCTACTGACATCGCCCCCTGGTGGACTGTATGATATTGCCATGAAAAAACGTAGAAATTAGGTAATAGATGTTCTTTTAACATACAGACATAAATTAATAATCTGAAACACTGCGTTCATGTGTCATAATAAAATAGCGGAGTCATGCCGTCAGTGAGAAATTGCAAAACGTTACGGAAATATCTTCTTTCTCACAACTAACATTTATCTCATAACAATAACACAATACATCACCAAATGACAGTGCGTAAATATTCTGATAGTTTTCTTGACAACTGTTGACTTTATTTTCGGCAAGGACCTGATATCTAATATTACCTTTTCGAAAAGCAGGCGGAGAAGTGCTTTAACAGAGGGCTGTATGCGTGCGTGTGTGTGTGGATGTGCGTGTGGATGTGTGTGGATGTGTGTGGATGTGCATGTGTGTGGATGTGCGCGTGTTCGTGCGTGTCTGTGTGTGTGTGTATGTATGTGTGTGCGTGTGTATGTGCGTGTGTATGCGCACGTGCATGTGTGTGTGTGTATGTGCGTGTGTGTGAAGTGTTCCAGACGATGGACTGCTTTGTGTTTGCACTGGTATACAGGCCCGGTCCCTGTTGGCACAAGACTGGTTTGTTCCAGTCCAGCACTCCTCTTCTCCTGCAGGCCCTTCTGGAGTCCACACTGCTAGCTCTCTCCCTCTCTCCGTCTCTCCCTCTCCGTCTCCCTATCTGTCTCTCTCTCCGTCTCTCTCTTCGTCTCTCTCTCCATCTCTCTCTCTCTCTCTCTCTGTGCATGCAAATCCGCTCTGCCTCTCAGGCACTGAGATTAATACAAAAGCTTTCATAAACAATGGACGGCTGCGTACATATGCCGCAGTATTCATCATGACAACTGTTCCACATATCGGGCAGACCGCGCAGTTCCTTTACGTTCACGCGGTTGCCGGGCAACTTCGTTATTGATCGTGTGACCCGGGGCAACGGCAACCGGATCGTCAGACCGCTGAGAGAGTTTCTCCACCACAGCTCCTCAGAGAGATTAAGTTCTGGATGCTACCCAGGGCATGCAGGGGTTTCAAGCATCTTCAAGGGCACCATCTAAGATGTGTTGAAGTGCGATTCGATGAACCTCATTCCTGGAAGACGTGCTCTCTGCATTTACCTTTAATTAGGTGCGTCTTCTCACCTGACCTGCCTCGTCCTCTGTGGTATCTGGTTATCTGAGACGCCCCCCACCCAGCGCTGATCCCCTGTTCACTTCCCAAATGTCGTCCATCTCTTCTCCCTGTGATGGAATCTGGCACGACGAGACGCCAGCACCTGCCGGGTCACTTAGGAGAGACAGGTGGTCCGGAAACCTGTGAGGGGAGCAGTGGTGCAGTCTGGGAGCTGGTGTTCATGAGAGCGTTGAGGAGCCACTGAGGGGAGTTAGCCTGTTGCCACACAGCAAAGCTGCCTGATGGACTCGGGACAGACTATTAACTCCAGCCAACACCCGTGGCTTCGCTGATGTCTGCTAATCAACTTGGGTCCTCTCCAAGCCCCGAACAAAGAAGCAGAGAAAGGGCTGTAAGGACTATAACGACTATGCCGCGGGAGCTTTTGGCTCGGGGCTTTAGCTAGCAACGCTCTCTGTTAGACATCTGTGGGTATAATGCAACAATCATTATTTTGTTGTCTTGTAAGTCAGCTGAAACACAGCCGCCAGTATTCTGACAGTTATAAGCAGTGGGTTAACATAGGTCAAATATAACGTGTCGCATGTGACGATGAAGAGAGGACGTTTATTGTTTTCCATTCTGAGTAAACAGTGTGCAGTGGCCAATCACAGCCCTGGGATGGTTGTAAGGTTCAGTTAACCCCCACTGGCAGACACTGTCCTGTTGTACTGCTTGTGCCTGTTTTACCCTTTTAGTCAATTAATTATAATTGGTTAAGTTTGTCTGATTGACCATTAATAGCCTAAACACACTGAAATTCAGACCAAACTGAGGTTGTAGATGTGCTATACATACATTTTATAAAAAAAGTTTTGCGATAAAGGGTCTATTTCTATTTCAACTGCTATTATTTGTTTTAAATTCATTTATTAGCTTTGCATAAATCTTAAACGAAGGATTTCCGGTTTAACGGTTATCTGACTGGACTTTCATGCAATGTGCTTTTCCGATTCCACAGATCACACAGTTCTCCAGCCACAAAACATCCAGCACAGATTACATAAGCATCTGTATGTAACCAGTTTTAAAGGACATGTGTTGCAGGACACTATACAGAAGAATGATGGAGACACCATGCAGATTAAACGCAAGAATGAAATCATGCCTCTCCGTTTGTCAGTGGACATTATTATTGATTAACGCTCCTCGCGCTGCCTGAGGAGAGTAGGAAATTATGAGTGAGTAAACAAAATGCACACCAACTTCCACCAAAACACCCCTACCACAACCCCACCCATGTTCACACATACTTCCCTGATACAGAGCATTCCACTGACACCTGTGCATAACATGTATGTATTTACATTTGCCATTTGTTGGGTCCTAAACAGGGTGCAGGTCTGGTGGGGGCTTTGTGGGGGCTAATGGATGGCCCATCAGGCCTGGTAAGGGCCTGGTGGGGGCTTGGTGGGGGCTGGTGGGGGGGTGCAGGTCTGGCCTGGGGGCCTGGTGGGGGCTTGGTGGGGGAGGGGCTGGTGGGTGCTTGGTGGGGGCTGGTGGGGGCTGGTGGGGGCCTGGGGCTGGTGGGGGCCTGTTGGGGGCTGGTGGGGGCCTGGTCCGAACAGCAGCTGCTGATTTACAGTTTGCGGTTCAGTCGTCCGAAAACATGCCATAAAGCTCCGGTAAAGTCATTGTTAAAATATCTCATTTTTCTTGCACTGTCGTTATGCCAGCTTGGGATTTAACGTGACACATTTGTGTTTGATATCAGCGGAACATTCTGCCGCCCGGAGAAAAGGTTTGTGTTACCATGCCAGTACATAAAATTCTTTAGTATTTTTACATTATATACACTCCCTGTTGTTTGATGTGGTGTTGATTTGGTTTGGCTTACATGGTCCTATAATTCCATAACTGACACACATAAAAGCAGGTAGTCATATCATGTTAGAACAAATGTTGTTATACTGCAAGAGAACCGTAGTGGAGAACTGTAGAGGACTGTAGGGTTGACTGGTTTGATTTGAATGACCTTAAGGGGGCGCTGTAAGTGCTCGCCTGGTTTTGTCTCCTGGTCAGAAGACTAAGCCTTGTGTATCAGATAAATATGAAACGGCTGCTTAGCTAGGCTTTAGTGTGCTTAATAGAGCTGTGAAACTTCATGTGAATTCTTAATCAACCTTGCCAATCTAAAGTGTGTTTAGCAATGTCTACGGAGACGGATTATTTCTCGATTTCTTTATATGAAACATTTATAGATCTCGTAATGAGTCTGAGCTGAAATCAACGAAACAGGTTAAAGACAGCGTAATGATCGCTTGATTCGGAAAACAATGTTGTATATCAAGATTCCCACTGTATCTAAAGTACACAGGTCTAACTATTTTCAAGCAATACTGCTATACCTTTAGATTGCTTTCCTTTAGCATTCAAAGTTCCTCGATCGAATGTGTGCTAGAGAATAGTTGCACAAACTGTCCAGTTAAACCTGTGAGGAACCTAGCAGTTATAGCAACTCATTCCACTGGTTCAAACTTTTAGCGGATCCCTTCTATGGTGCTATACTCAACTAAACAGTAGCACTGCAGATAGGTCAGGGTTTATATAATCTATCTCCCCTACACAGAGACATCTGTGGCGAATGCCGTTACATCAGGATAGCCCTACCAGTCCTGCCGATGTATTCCTGCCTTCCGCAGACGGGTCAGGGAACAAAGACAAGTGGCACCAAAAGCCTCCGACCAGAGCGTGTCAAACGCCAAACGATTCACTCAGCAGGTGGAGAACACGACCCAGTGGGTCCGCCACGCCAACGCTCTAATGGCGCGGCTAAATGATGACCCAGGCCCGGCCTGGCGGACCATCGTACCCCGGCCTCTTCCTGACCCCTCGCCTGGGGCCCGTGCAGTATGCACGCCGGGCTGTTTAATTTTTATTTATCTGCGCCGTATAATTGGGCAGATAAAGAACGCGGACGGATTAAGAGCCGGGTGACATGTTTATCGCGTGCTCGGAGCCGGGACTGCCGAGAGCCACAGGTGCAGAGTTTTACATGAGGTCCGATTTATGAGCGCCAAAGACGAGCCGGTTGGTGAACGAGGGGGGTGGGGTGGTTTTGGTGGAGGGGGGAGCTCGTTACATTGCCCTCTGCTGGGTGGAGATACAATATCAATTCTCCCTCAACCTCTGATTTAGGATGTGGAAATAGTTCACCAGAATCAGGACAAGCGCACTGCATCTAGAAAATATGATTTGCAACAGAGTCTATATTTCTTTGGCTGTTTAAAGTGCTTCTTATTAAATAAAGAGAGCAGTATAGTAAACATGTCATTTTATTCTCGGGCTTGACCTCCGATTGAAAAATGTCTGTGAGACCGGAGAAGATGTTACACATGTTCTTCCCATTTCGAACTGTCTGGATGCCTATTGCACTTTTTTGTTGCCAAATAACAAGAAGGTATAAAATTACTATAATGGCTTTATCAGACTTACAAAAATGTTGATTCATTTTAGCAGTTGTTTTCCACACATATATTTAGTAGATTACGAGCTACTTCATATTCTATCTGAATGTGCTGGAGCTCTCACATCTACTAGAAGCTTTCACATCTACTAGGATCTCTCACATCTACTAGGAGCTCTCACATCTACTAGGAGCTCTCACATCTACTATGAGTTCTCACATCTACTAGGAGCTCTTACATCTACTAGGAGCTCTCACATCTACTAGGAGCTCTCAAATCTACTAGGAGCTCTCACATCTACTAGTAGCTCTCACATCTACAAGGAGCTCTCACATCTACTAGGAGCTCTCACATCTACTAGGAGCTCTCACATCTACTAGGAGCTCTCACATCTACTATGAGTTCTCACATCTACTAGGAGCTCTTACATCTACTAGGAGCTCTCACATCTACTAGGAGCTCTCACATCTACTAGGAGCTCTCACATCTACTAGGAGCTCTCACATCTACTAGGAGCTCTCACATTTACTAGGAGCTCTCACATCTGCTAGGAGCTCTCACATCTACTAGGAGCTCTCACATCTACTAGGAGCTCTCACATCTACTAGGAGCTCTCACATTTACTAGGAGCTCTCACATCTGCTAGGAGCTCTCACATCTACTAGGAGTTCTCACATCTACTAGGAGCTATCACATCTACTAGGAGTTCTCACATCTACTAGGAGCTCTCACATCTACTAGGAGCTCTCACATCTACTAGGAGCTCTCACATCTACTAGGAGCTCTCACATTTACTAGGAGCTCTCACATCTACTAGGAACTCTCACATCTACTAGGATACCAATCAAGATGAGCATCACAGTTCCAATTAATTAAATTGTAATACTTTTTAATTAATTTACTGTGTTAAATATTGACCATGTTATTGTTTTATTTTGATTTTTTAAGTATATTGCTTACCTTGACAATGCTTAAAATAGGGACTCTTTTTTTGCGTAGGTACTTTATCATGCTGTCCTAATTTAGGTCATTTTAAATATCACTGTGTGTGTGTGTATCAATCACCCACACTGTTCCTGCGTACTGGATTCTAATTTGACATATTACACTATTTTGTCTTGTCAATGATGTCCTGATATGAAACATAAAACATGTTACAACTACAACAAACAAAGATGAAATTATACACAGAGTCTACCTTATTGGGTTTGGCAAAACGTGTCCTGGCAGGTTACTACTATGTTTTTGACAATTATCACAACTAATTGATCAATGAGTCAATGTTATATTGGTTTATATCATATTTAGTTTGCATATACACAGACTGCCTATTTCCAATTTGTTTTTAATAATTGGTCTTTTGACCAATCAGAGTGTGCAAAAACACTAACATACATGAACGCACGTCGCTAATGCAGTCCAAAAAATCTAGCCTGTGATCAGACTAACTGGCAGTTAATGTTCACAAAACAAAACACAGAAATTAACTCAAGCCGTTTAGTTATTATTAATTTCACATTGCCCAGTGAAATTTAAATGGCCAATCATTTGGAGAAGACCAAAACAGTCTTGGGTAAAGCCCTGAAATGATGCTGATGTAATGATGCCCTAATGTTGGTCAGAAGAACACAACCAGTGGAAGTCGGCTTTCACCTGAAACGGGGCAGGTACGCTAATGCCAGGCTAGAATCTGATCACTGCTTCAATGTCACGTGATAACAACACAAATAGGAGGATTGAGTGTCTCTGTACCCAGGCTGTCCACCACGGTTCGAGTTCGAGTTATACGACCGTGCTGCTGGCTGGTGTGTGACCGGGTGTTCCCCATCGGAGCAGTCAGAACCAGGCATCGTCTGGGTGTAGGGTTAGGGGGGTGGCAATGTCAGCAGGGATTTGCTTGTCATATTTGTGTTCTAGCAGCTCTGACTTCAGGCCAGTCGGGCGCCCCTGAAGCTCAGTTCATCTGTCAAGTGAGTGTATCTTCGTACGCGTGGATCTGACGGACTTTCTTGTTGAGTGTGATAAAAGCAGACTAGCTCTGGACGGTGTTCTGTTGGGAAGTCAGTCATGTCATGATCTTCAACTCTTATGGGCCCGGTGAGAGTGCTTTACAGAAAACTGGGATCCACACATTTTCTCCGGTCACTGAATTTGAAACTTCAAAAGCTCCTCGAGTGAGTTATCCGAGTAGTCTGTTGTACTGCCCTTGAGCAAGACAGTTAGCCCTAATTACTACTGCATGTCGCCACGGATACGAGTGTCTGCCAAATGACCAACATGCAAATGTGTGTGTGTGTGTGGCACAGCTATCTCACCGCCACCACGTGCACTTGTCACGCCGTGGCGTTGAGGGGGACAGCGTGAGCGCGGTGTTATCTGAGGGTTCTCCGGCTTTAATGCGGCTAGCTCGGCAGCCTTTACGAGCAGGCAGAGAGAGGCCAGCCTCCGGGGGCCTCCAGGGCGCAGTAAGCGGGTGGCAGGCCCACTTTATCACCTTCCTCAGTGTGAACTCTGTCTGAACCGGTTCACCAGCAGCCGTCCCGCTTTTATTTCCCTGGCATCTGCCCCGCTCCCGCAAGAGACATAAGGTGAGTGGCTCCTTTTGTTTTCCACCTCCTCACAGCATCTGCCGGGGCCATCTTTAGTACTTTAATAAGACCCACTCACCCCCCGCCTCCCCGCCTGGATGCCCTCCACTTTTTCCTCCACCCTCCCCGCTGGCCTCACCAGCCGCCACCAGCGGCGATGGAGGAAAGCACGCGTCTGTTTCGTGTGTCGGCGAGGCGGCGAGGAAAAACGGGTCGGCGGGAAAAAGATCCTTGTTTCATTGGTCTCATCCCACTTCCTTCCACTGCTCCCACTATCCCCTCGTTTGTTTTTGACTGCTCTGTCGCTGCTTCTCCCTGTATATGTCTCCCCTTCTCTTTGTCTCTCTATCTCCCTCTCTTCTTTTCTTTCACACACACACACACACACACACACAACTATCCATCGCTCTATATATCTCTCTCACTCGATCCTTCCACCTCACTATTTCTCTTCCTTCGCTCTTCACAAACACGCCTGCAACCGCCATGCCCTTTCCTCTTCAAACTAATTACCTCGGCTACCTTGTACCCACAATCCCCCGGGACACTAACAACTGTCAGACCAGTATTATTTTTGAAATTTAAACAATCATCTTACGTGCGCTGCTGCTAAGATCCTGGCCTTTTCGGCAGCTTCGACCTTCAGTAATTAATCCCCCAGAGGCCATTATTGGCAAAGCCTTTATCCTCTGGGCCAAGAAGCCTCTAACCCGCTAATTATGGGCAAGCAGCTAATCTTCTAGCCTCCATGATTGACAGGTACACCTATTCTACTAATTGCCTGTTGCAGACAACACCTGGTGAACTATATTGTCAGGGGAGACTGGATAGTACTGAGAACTCCTATGGGTCTCATGGGAGGCTAAACAAGTGTGTGTCTGTGTGTGTGTGTCTGTGTGTTTTGTGTGTGTGTGTGTTTGTGAAAGGGGTATGTCTGGCTGCGTGTGTGTTTTGTGTGTAAATGTGTGTGTGTGTGCGTGTGTGTGTGTGTGTGTGTGTGTGTGTGTGTGTGTGTGTGTCTGTGTGTGTGTGTGTGTGTGTGGAGGAAGGTATATGTGCGCATGAAAGAGGTGTGTGTTTTGTGTGTGTGTTTGTCTGAAAGGGTTGTGTGTGAGTTCTCTGCAGTGGAAGAAGACAGTTTGAGCTGTGCTATCTGAGGAGACAATATCACTGCACAATATCACTGTACCTCTACATATAACAGATGACAATATCACTGCAACTCTACATATAACAGATGACAATATCACTGCACCTCTACATATAACAGATGACAATATCACTGCACCTCTACATATAGCCAAACAGATGACAATATCACTGCACCTCTACATATAACAGATGACAATATCACTGCACCTCTACATATAACAGATGACAATATCACTGCACCTCTACATATAACAGATGACAATATCACTGCACCTATACATATAGCCAAACAGATGACAATATCACTGCACCTCTACAGTAACAAAAATGGCTCCAGTGTAACCATGGCATCCGTATTTAAATACGTTGTGATGTGGGCGTGTGTAATAATGAAATCTTTTTTCGATTGGACATTCAGTATGTGATCGCTGGTCATAGGCGTGTGTCACTGCATGCATGTTTTGCTACATGTACAAAGAGCAGCCTGTGATTCCATTGTGTCATTGAGGATGTGGACTGACAATTACAATCAATCAACAAAATGGTGGAATGAAGTGTTATCAACATTTTTTGTAACAAGATTGATATGAAAATGTTTTTTGTAAACATCTGTTAAGTACATTCTGGAAGCCATGGTGGAACTGCCAAGGCTGTTGAACTGTCTGAGAAGTAGTTGAAATGTCTGACTACCAGTAGTTGTTGAACTGTCAGAGAAGTTAAACTGCCAGAGTAGTTGTTGAACTGTCAGAGTTGTTGTTGAACATTTATAGTAGTTTATTGAACTTCTAGTGTAGTTGTTGAACTGTCAGAGTAGTTGTTGAACTTGCTAGCCTATAGGCTGTAGTAGCAGACAGATTCTATCTGTTGCTTCAATGAAAGACAACTGTGAAAGTATGGTAACTTCCACCTTCTGTATCTCCAAATGTTCCTACAGATATTTCTCCGTTGTTCCATCTGCGTGTTTTTTTAAATAACTGCTAATGATGTATTTAATAATCTCAGCCTTGAGATGGCAAATTTACTCTGATATTGAGGGATTGCAATTGCATCATTTAAATGAAGAAAACATGTTCTTACTAGCTCACTGACTAGGGAACCTATCACATCGCTCCACTGGATTTACATTGATGTCAGAAATTGCCACCCTCACAGCAATAACCTAGAAAAGTCGCGGCAGGATGGCCGTGCCGGTGAAATCCAAGGGCCTCTCTCCCAAGTTTGGGGCACAAACAATTGTCTCATTGTTTTAATGCCTTCACCTGTTTCCCTAATCACTGTCCTTATTTAAGTTCCTCCTTTCCCAGTGTGTCCTGTCAGTTTTTGTTTGGCGTATGCCAACGTTACATTTGCTTATGTCTTGTCTTCTTTCGTTTTTTTCCGTTGTAGTTCAACTTTGTCAGTTGTAGTTAAATTACATTTCGCCCTGCGCTCGTGCCCCGCCTCCCTTCAACAGCGACATTATTGTAAACTGAGAAGTTCTGAGTACTTCAGGAAGAAGAACAAGTGAACGAAGTTAAAGTGCAAATAAGTCTGGGTGATTCCTGGGACAGCACAGCGTCAGCGCGTCAGCTAAGAGGATGCCGGCGAGTCTCTCAGCTGCCAGTCAGGGGGTTGTGGGAGGTGCCGTCAGCGGTTATCACTCTGACAGGCTAGCTGAGGGGAAAGGCCAAGACGCGTGACTGGTGTGATGGCGCAGCGCTGGGGGGTGAGGGGGGGAGATACAATGATACGATGTCGGTGCTCAGGCGCGGGAAGACGCCTCGGCGGCCCACAGGGACCGGGAGCGCCAACGTGTAACCATTCACCCCCCCACGACTCTTGACCTTCAGGTTGCTGTGGCCGGTGATAGGGGGACAAACGAATCAATGGATCTAAATAACATTATGACTGGATTACCATAACCCCCGTCCCCCCTCTTGTCTATAAGACCTGACTGACGGCACAGTGGGAAGGTCTCTCTATCTCTCAGCAGTTCACAGAGACCAGGAGCCTGGCTAGCTTATATGCTACTGACAGTCAGAATGGTCTGTTTATCTATGTGTGCGGGCAGACGTGGTTTGTAGAGAACTAGACGTCTCACAAGGTGTTCTGTAATTAGATGAAACACTGTGTGCAATGTTATTCAACGATACGCACAAAATATCCAAAAGAATGTGTTATGGATTCAGATGTGCAACAGTTAAACATACAGTTAAAACACACATCTACTCACTTGAACTATCGCGGTCCTCCTGGATTTGACGCAGTCGCTTCTCTCGTCTGTCCTGCCTCTCAGCTGCAGATGCGGTGACTTTTTCTCCGAAGTCCTGAATGCAAACCAAGCGGGAAGAAAGTGATGTTTCAAATAAGTGCCAATGAAAACATGAGACTTCTGGGCGACCATGTCAACCAGAGCACAGCCCAGTGGTGAAACGAGGCCCCTGACAGGAAATGGGATCGACCTGAAACTTAAAAAGACAAACCAGGGAGACAAACGTTGGGACGGCAGCCACATTGGGGGAATATCAATGGGAACTACACCAGGACTACCAATTGACTAAGAGGCTCTTGCCTAGATCAGGAACTCAACTCTCTCCGTAGAAGGTTGACGATTAAATTCTCTGTCCTCAGCCAGCCTTGTCCGTGTTGTGTGTGTTGAAAGACTGAGTGGGTCGGATCCACTGGGGTTTAGATTAGCGTCTCATTTATCAACATTCTTCTGCAAAAAATGATTTATCTGCTCATTGAGTATGCACAGATGTCTTTGATAGGCGGGGATACCCAGGGGGCGCTGTTTGGTTTTGGTGTTGGGGTGTGTGTGTCTGTGTGAAGGGGGGTACAGTGGTACCTGTTTATGTTTGTTTGTGTGTGTGTTTGTGGTAGCCGTGGAGGTGGGGAGGGTAAGAAAATGGAAGACCTGAACAACAGAATGAGAGTACCCCCCACCAAGGCACAGGTGTTGGAGGCTTTTCTTAGGTCCGCAGAACACAAACCCCGGAGGCTCCGTTTTCACAACCCATTTCCAAACGTGGGCCTGCAGCTCCTGAAGCATCATGCTGGCCAGCACAACCTCTGCAGAGGATATTCAGGGGGACATGCTTGGGCAAGGCCCCCGTAAAACAAGTCAATGGACTGGAAAAGTAGATGGGGGAAGCCATCGCCTCCACCGTGGAACGACATCTGTGACCGTTCAGATCCGATGGCGTTCTTCCTGGATGTCCACCGGTAGCTTATCGCTGAGTAGGAGCTTGCTACCGTTCCCTGTCCGGAGATTTGGGCATTTGGATAGATCCTCTGTGTAAAAACATAACGTCACGTTTCGGATCACACCGGGCCTGTTGGTGAAAGCGTTGTTTTGTGAAATCTCAGTTGGAACTTTTTTTATCGTTCTTTTTCGTTTTGCTTTGTTCGTTTTTTTTACTGACCTTTGCAGGAAATGTCTTTATCACGCCCGTAGGTCGGCCAGTTATTCCCAGGCAAGCGTTGTGAAGCAACATTTCGGCTTGGGCGTCTTGGGATCGTGAGCTTTAAGAGAACCTCTTTGAATATGGAAGTGATTTCAAAGCCGAAAGATTTTTTTCTGTCAAATACACCTTGGAGAGATTTTCGTAAAAGACACAATTTGAATCAGCATTGGCATGCTCGACAAGAAACCTCTTTCTTTCTTTTGAAAGCCATTTCATTATTGCCACCCAAGTTGATATCCACTTTATACACTACGTTGCTAAGGGATGGGATTTTCATGGTGTTCCAACACAGCATCCAACTATGGGGACCGAGCTCTGCTTAATTGTGCCAGCTCCGGTTACAGCAGATCAGCCACTTTATTATTCAAAATTCAAATGAACACCATGGAAAGAGACCTGGGTCAGCGTGCCGTGTTCCTGGAAATGCTGTGAGGTCACGCATGTTCTGTAGCCCTTAAAACATGGATTAAAACAGAGAGGAATACTTCATCATGTAGTGTGCAAGCAATGCATAATTGTGTCTCTGGTCGAGGGCAGTCTGTTTGAATTTAATTAGGAGCTTATTACAGCCTCGATATTCAGCTAATGAAGCTCGTTTGAGCGGCTGTTGAACAACTAACACCCGAGTGATAAATGTTAGGCGTCAGTGTAAAATATGATAAATCGGACTGTGCCCCCCCGTAGACATCAAAACAACGGCGTGTCCTGTGTCATCCGACTTGGTTGGTGGGTCATGGGTAAATGGATGACGGGTTGCATTGTGGGAAGTTGTACGCAGAGAAAACACATGAGGGGCCAGACGTAAAGTACACTGTTCAAATGTCAGGCCCCAGAAGAGGTCCTATCTGAAAGACAGAGACTAAGAAATAAGCCAAATATAGGGTGGACTGAAAGATTAAATACAGAAAAAAAACAGAACTGAAATATAAATGAAGTAGAGATTATATACAGATATTAAAAACCCTTAAAAAATTAAAAACCCTTAAATACAGTTGAAATATCTAGTCAATGACATTGAGATTGAATAAAGATATTAACACTTACACAGTCCTGAAATGTAAATGAATTCAGAGGAAACAGTTCTAAAATATGGATAAAATAAGGATAAAACAGACATGAAATAGAGATAAAATAGAGACAAACAAACTTAAAACAGAGATAAAATACAGACAACATAAACAGTTCTCTACTTTCCTAATCAGCTACAGCATAAACAAGGCCTACATCATTCAAATACAGGCAGCCTGTACTCTACTCTCATAAGCATGTCTCTACTCTCACACCTTTTTGTTAAGGCCTTCTAACACAGGAAATTTTCCAGACACCATATTTTGGAGAATATTAATTTTATTTAATTTTATTATATTCACAGAAATCTGAAAACATCAAAAAGTTACTTTAAATTACAAGTACTTACTTTAAAAAGAAAGACCCACTTACATTTAAAATAAGTACTTCAACAATTAAAAAATGCCTTAACATTCAAGTCCAGCAAACAAGTTTGCAGTTGGAGTTGAGAGACTAAAGATTAAATGGCGTGATATGTCTGTCAAAGCACTACAACAGCTAGCACAACATCAGCTAGCACTACACCAGCTAGCACAACACCATCTAGCACAACATCAGCTAGTACTACACCAGCTAGTACTACACCAGCTAGCACAACATCAGCTAGCACTACACCAGCTAGCACAACACCATCTAGCACAACACCATGCATCTAGCAATACACCAACGAGCACTACACCAGCTAGTACAAGACCAGCTAGCACAGCACCAGCTAGCACTGCACCAGCTAGCACTGCACCAGCATGTACGAGTAATGAGTAAGCAGAGGTCATGATAGTATTTAACGTTTGCTAAAGGTGAGCTGAATGCTAAGGGAAAGCGAAATGCTAAGTGAAAAAAGTGTGAAGTGGCGCATTAAAAGATAAATATGGCCCCTGCAAAACTCGTGGACAAAGATTGTTGTAAGCGTTGGGAACTATGTTCAGGATTTAGGTTTGGAATTATGGTTGGGGTTAGGGTCTGGTACTACCGGAAAGTGATTTTCATAATAATTTAATGTTAAACACAGCTTGACATCCCATCATGCAACAGGAGAAAGATTTACTCGCCTGTGTCAGCTATTGTGTAATTCACGAGTTAACGATATAAACCACAGGGCCCTTATTATATTTCAAACCAAAGTCAACTTGTTCAAGCGTCCGACAACCCTAAAGGGTGATTTCCTTCCCTCTGTTATATCTCCCTCATTTCTCCTTTCTTGTGTGTTACACACTATCTCAGCTCCTTCTCTTCCTCTCTCTCTATCTCAGCTCCTTCACTCTCCCTCTCTCTCTCTCTCTCTCTCTCTCTCTATCTCAGCACCTTCCCTTTCTCTCTCTCTCTCCCTCTCTCTCTCTCTATCTCGGCTCTTTCTCTTCCTCTCTCTCAGCACCTTCCCTTTCTCTCTCTATCTCAGCTCCTTCCCTCTCTCTCTCTCTCTCTCTCTATCTCAGCACCTTCCCTTTCTCTCTCTATCTCAGCGGCACATAATGACACACACAGAGCGAGACTTAATGCATCCACCAAGACAGTGATTATCACCTCTGTAATCCTACAGTTCATTAGTCTCCTCTCTTAATAATTAAGTTGGAGAGGTACTGGGTCCCGGGGAGACACTCCTCCGCTAATGCACACATTAACAATGGAGTCTCCGTTGGACATAGGAGGTGCTGCTGATGGCCGCGCCCTCCCAGGCACCTCGCTCTAACGCCGGGTAGGAGGAGGCCATAGGGCCACGGAGGGGTGTGTCTCCTTCCTTGTACTTGTTAGCGGCCATTTCGCCGGCTTTATTGATCAGCGGTGTGGCGTTTGCCGGGGTTAATGAGCGGAGAGGTTGTTTGCTTAATTGAACTTTATGTCGCCATGGGGGGATTCTTGGTGAAGTGCTTTTTAAACGGTCCCTAATGTTTATGCAGTTGCTAAGGAATGTGTGTGTGTGTGTGTGTGTGTGTGGAGGAGTGTGAAGTGGGCGGTGTGTGTAGTCACTATCACCACGCCGTGCCGTTATGCGCTAGCGGGGTCAATGTGTAGTCGCTAACCCGTTAACCCGTAGCGGAATAAAGGTCGACAAAGCAGACGGTGGCATTTAGGGAGTGTGGAAGAAATAAGATGTTGATCTGAAATGAGCCCAAGTCAACTCAGAGGACTGCAGGGCGTCTGTGGATATCTGACAACCTCACTGTCCTTCTGTCACACAACTAAATGGGAAATGATTATCTATTAAACGCTTTCTACGAACATACTACTGAGGTACAGGTGTTACAGGATTGAAGGCCACAACACTGGGAGATGACTGACACACACAAACACACACAGGCACACACACACACACACACACACACACAGACACACACACAAGTTCAAACCCAGAGACTGTAATGTAATCTGTAAACATTATAGGAGGACACACACACACGGACCCACACACACACGGACATGCACAAATTAAAACTCAGAAACTGTAATGACATCTATACACACTCACCCTCTCTCTCTCTCTCCCTCTCTCCCTCTCTCTCTCTCTCTCTCTGTCTGTCTGTCTCTCTCTTTCCAGCCCATCTCATCAGAGGATCAACCTTCATGTATTATGCAGAGGGAAGGTTTGACCACTGGTCTGTGGCTGATTGACCGTCTGGGGTCGAGTTAAGGAGTAAAGCTACCTCCATCTCTGACTGGCTGACTAACCCACCTGAAATACTGAAACCCCTGTAGAGTTGTGCCTCCAGTCTCCTATATAAGGGCTGTGGTCGGGGCAGACCAACACACAACAACCTTTCCTCCCGGTCGGCTAGGAACGTACTGATCAATCCGCACCCCCTGTGGTGAGAAACGAGATGATTACTCAATGAGGTGATAAAATGTTGAATAGCAGTCAGTTTCCCATTCCGTTCGTCTTTGTTCCCCTTTACTCGCAGCCGAAGAGATCGTAAGCGGATGGAACTGCCGGACGATATCCGTGTTCAGCTCGAAGTGTGTTTGTAATTCTGTGTGAGTTCGACATGAATTGAATGTGGCTATATTCATGGGTTTAAAGACGCCCATTAGACCCTTCATTGCTCCATTAGAGTGTTACTTGTCTTCCATCCGCCAATTTACTTTGGAAAAGGGGATTAGGGTAGTGGGGGCAATTCCTACTTTTTTCATTTTTAATGGATACGTGTGGGCATGATTTATTCAAATGACAAACCTCTCTTTTCTCGCCGCCCCCCGCACCACCCCCTCCCCCCGCCCCCTGGGGTATTAGTCATTGGGTGCTAATGTCAGATGACTTTACTAGCCATTCTGCTTTTGATAAATTACAGAAACGGGCAGTAAAAAATAGATCAAAACCGCCGGGATGAAAAAAAAAAAAAATGTCTGGCCGGGAGGGTCGTTAAATAATTTCCCCGAAACGCCCAGCAGGGTTAGAAAATGCCACACATTATTCCAGCGCCACGACTAATCAAGGCAGAGAGAGTGATTAGAGAGTGGGGATTGTGTGGTTCCATCCTCCTTCCACCTTAACAAGCCGTTATCACTCCCGCCGGAGGCCAGGGCGCAGCCGGGTCGGGTGAAATACCGAGCACATCACTGAGGTCCCTGTTATCATAAGGCCATGCAGGGGAACACAAATTAAGACGTCCGACTGTAAATATGTAATTTAGCAATTTGTTCAAGGACGAGGGATTCACACCAGAGCAGCGTAACGAAGGCCAGGCGGATTAGGACCACGGAGCAGCTGAAAGGATAACGAAATAATGAGCCAGAAACAAAACAAAGTTTCATATTTTATTAATAACAGCTGTGTGTGTGTGTGTTGACAATTGGCAATTTGCTATGTATTATGTTCATCCAGGACTATGTATGGTCCAGGACGGTGACTGTAATTCACTAATTAATTTGTTCTGAGCCGAGGTCGGAATTAACCCAGAGGGGACTTTGGCCCATCAAACTGTGATGCACATTTCAGATTTCTCAACATAAACTTTTGATCGAACTGAGACAGAAGCTGTTAGCCCCAGTGAACAGAACCTATTCTGACTAGATGCCATCAGCCACTCAATGTAGAAGGAACGGGTGCTTGTTATTGCCAGCCTAGGAGTTAGCCCGGTAGATGTGAAGGATGGGGCAAAGTGGACGATGTAAAGTGACCTTCGCTGAAAGGCAGACTTGATTTAACCTGCAGCCCTATGAGCCAATGAGTTTGAATCTACATCTCTTGGGCGAAGTTCTGCTGTTAATGAACAATTGTCACGGTTCCTATGCAAATAGATGCATTGAGGTCGCATAGCTCTAATCACAGATACATGAAATCTCTTTGATAATGTGTAATGCCGCCATATGGCAAAATCACCAACATCAGGTGCAAAGCCAATTAACGTTGTGACTGAAGCCAAATCAACAACGTCGTTAATTATTTTTACAAAATGTACTTTTTTTGCCTTCTGACCTCGAAATGCACCTGTGTGGAAAAGCCTCCACTGTTGAATATTTTTCAAAGAACGTAACACATATTCAGTGGGGGAAAAAATATTTCCAAACTGAGTCTTAAGGACTTGAAAAAAATGTTATTGTCAAAACACACTGTCTATTGTCCTTGAATATTGCCAACGGGCGTTAGGCTGTGCTAAAGGGCAAAATTAGTATTCATCTTCTCTTACCCATCGATTACCCAGCAGAAGCTGACTGTTATGAGCTGGAAAAGAACAAGATTGGCAGGAACAACCTTGGAACGAAGTCAGTTCATATTTATATATCCAAGGACAATATATATATATATATTTATACATATATAGTATACTATTTTTCTCACAAGATCTGACCTTTCATGAATAAAAACCTGTGTGCAACACATTTCAAGCATTGTCAAATGTAGATACCTGACCAGTATAATATTTCATTTTTCTCTTGATAAATCATCAGGCTTTTTTGTACAGGAAAGTCTTGATGAATGGAATGAGGCTGGATTTGAACCCGCCTGCAGCAGTTCATGTGCACCGGGAGGCAGTCTCGTGCACAGCTGGACCACTCTGGGTGGAGGTTTAACGCTCATCGTGAAACGTTATAAATGGTACCCGAATACAAAGCAAGCTAAATGTGATAGACAGGCGCTATGTTCCCTTCTGGACATGTTCCGGGTCTGGCTCGGCTTAGTTCATTGTTCGGATTGAACCAAACTGACTGGCTCTTTATTAATTGTCTGTCTCAATGTAACTAAGTAACCCGTCATTAAATTGCTGAGAGCCTCTCTTTCTATATTGGTTTTGTCACAGAACAATTTATCTTTTTTTCATGCTTTAAGCCTCCAATTTGTAGTGAGTTATTTGTCTGTTCCTGTAAATTCCCTGGTGATTGAAGGGGGAAGTATTCAGGACATGATTTATAGCTGTTAATTGTGGTATTCAGAAATTCACAATGGACTACAAAAATGGCACAGAAGTGAGATGCACATCTGGAAAAGTAGTTTTGAGTGAAGCCAAGTTATTGTCCTGGGAGGAAAATAAAACCAGTACTGAATTTGAACTAGCTGCCCCCTTGAGATCACCAAATATTTTCCCCTGTCAACTAGGCTGCCGGCCTTCGGTTCCCCCGGTTCCCTCGGTTCCCCCGGCTCTTGACCTCTCTGAACCACGGCCCAAATTTCTCTCTCTGCTGGAGTTGCATTTGCACTGTACCGAAACAGGACATATTTGTATCTGATATTAAACACATCAAATGTGACAGATATCAAGAGCAAAACAGCTGTAGAATACTTTTTTCCCCCTCCTATATGAGAAATCGGTATGGACCTTCTGCGTTGCCCTGGGTAACAGAGACCTGTTAGTTCAACCCACCTGCAGTTCACTAGGAAACCTGTTTTCAAGGCCCCTGACGGGATCCCAGAGAAACCTCAGAGCACAAACATGAACTGTATCCAAAAGCCCTGGTGCTAGCTTGCGTTCTCTGCTCTCCCACACATCTTATCTATGAACGATGTCATCCATATTGTTAGCTGTTGGTCCAGCCTTCTGCTGAGGACACTCTGGACTGGACCATGACTGATTCCTAAAATGTCTAATGAACACTGACATGTCGTAACCTTGCAGTGCCCCTTTATCCAAGGAGAAATTCAGGTTAAAAAGTGTGTTTCTGGATGCTAGCTACTGGGTTAATCGCTTGTTGCTGTACTTCACTGTAAGTCGTGTGTACAGCCGCATGAATACAGCCGTGTGAGTACAGCCGTGTGAGTACAGTCGTGTGAGTACAGCCGTATGAATACAGCCGTGTGAGTACAGCCGTGTGAGTACAGTCGTGTGAGTACAGCCATATGAATACAGCCGTGTGAGTACAGCCGTGTGAATACAGCCGTGTGAGTACATCCGTGTGAGTAGAGTTGTGTGAGTACAGCCGTGTGAGTACAGCCGTGTGAGTACAGCCGTGTGAATACAGCCGTGTGAGTACAGCCGTGTGAGTACAGCCGTGTGAGTACAGCCGTGTGAATACAGCCGTGTGAGTACAGCCGTGTGAGTACAGCCGTGTGAGTACAGCCGCATGAATACAGCCGTGTGAGTACAGCCGTGTGAGTACAGTCGTGTGAGTACAGCCGTATGAATACAGCCGTGTGAGTACAGCCGTGTGAGTACAGTCGTGTGAGTACAGCCATATGAATACAGCCGTGTGAGTACAGCCGTGTGAATACAGCCGTGTGAGTACATCCGTGTGAGTAGAGTTGTGTGAGTACAGCCGTGTGAGTACAGCCGTGTGAGTACAGCCGTGTGAACACAGCCGTGTGAGTACAGCTGTGTGAGTACAGCCGTGTGAGTACAGCCGTGTGAGTACAGCCGTGTGAGTACAGCCGTGTGAATACAGTCGTGTGTGTAAAGTCGTGTGAGTACAGCCGAGTGAATACAGCCGTGTGAATACAGCCGTGTGAGTAAAGTCGTGTGAATACAGCCGTGTGAGTACAGCCGTGTGAGTACAGCCGTGTGAGTACAGCCGTGTGAGTAAAGTCGTGTGAATACAGCCGTGTGAATACAGCCGTGTGAGTAAAGTCGTGTGAGTACAGCCGTGTGAGTACAGCCGTGTGGATACAGCCGAGTGAGTACAGCTGTGTGAGTACAGCCGTGTGGGTACAGCCGTGTGAGTACAGCCGTGTGAGTACAGTGTTCACCGGGTTCTGATGAAGGCTGCTTCTGTTTCAGCGTGTGCCTCTCAGCCGTGGCTGAACCCAGCTCCTCACTCTGGCTAATACCTCCTGCTCTTCCCGATCGGTCCCTGCTCTCTCCTCGTTGCCGACCACTTTTATGTTGTCAAGCGGGACAGACGGCCGAACATGTCACTGAACTAAAATAAATGTTTCCTCCGGGAGTTTTTGTTTCCCTCGTGAGGCAGAGCAATCTATGGAATAGGAAAGATTACAGGCTCAATTCCATCGAACCCAAATGTTCATTATCTCGGCAGTAACTCCCTGTGAAATGGTCAAATAAACTCTCAGACTGGTCGTGTTGTAAATGCACCCATCTGACAGGTATGGTTTTATTTGACTGAGAACTGTGTGGGTGAACACCGTAAACAAAGACGCCGCGCCAACAATCTAATTGGTGGTTTGCGGTTTAAATACAACATCAGCTGTTGACATCAGGCAGCCAATAGGGCCTTTCTGGAGAACAATGTTTCGGGGCGTCGTGAGCATTTCGCCGCTGGGACTCGTAGCAGCGAGGAGGATGTTGGCAAGGTAACGCTGATATCCTGATGTAGAATCAACGAGAAGACAGTCATTACTTCATCTGGGCAGCTATTGTGGCTAAAGCGTTAACTAGTAAGTGCATACGTGAAACAATGGAAAACACGTACATGGGAAAATGGTCTATGTGTTGCAGTTGGGACACACATTAGACTGCGTGCAGTTTTTAAACACATTTTCTGGTTCATCTGCATTGTGAAAAATTCCTATAGAGTATTCCTATGGAGTATTCCTATAGAGTATTCCTATGGAGTATTCCTATAGAGTATTCCTATGGAGTATTCCTATGGAGTATTCCTATAGAGTAGTCCTATAGAGTATTCCTTTAAAGTATTCCTATAGAGTATTCCTATAGTGTATTCCTATAGTGTATTCCTATGGAGTATTCCTATGGAGTATTCCTATGGAGTATTCCTATGGAGTATTCCTATGGAGTATTCCTATGGAGTATTCCTTTAGAGTATTCCTATAGAGTATTCCTATAGAGTATTCCTATAGAGTATTCCTATAGTGTATTCCTATAGAGTATTCCTATAGAGTATTCCTATAGAGTATTCCCATCCCTAGTCACATCTGTCTGTGTGACTCACTGTGTTATGAAATGTCTTCCCAAAAATAAGATCTGACCTCTGTGTTGTGAACCCAGGCACCATTAGAGCAAAATGGAAAACAGAGAACATGGATATAATGTCAACAAGATGTTTCCTATTTGCAACACACAGAGCGCCCCTTCTGAAACATGTCAAAGGTTCTCCCATCACTTCGATCATGCCAGACAATGTGACCGCACAGACGACAATCATCTTTAAAAAAAAGTGTATTAAAAGGTTTGTATGGGATCCATCTGACGATACCAAACCGTAAATATCTCTCTTTTTCTGTTTCAGCCTCAGAAGCTACCTACTGCCACTTCAACGTCTGAAGTTAGCGTTTCTGTGTGAATACGAGGTAAACATTTGTAAGGATAACGCCCTACTTACGGTATCTGATTGCACGTTCAGCACTGCTTCTAGGCTCCTTGTCACATCCAATCATTCGTTCATATGTTCGTGGGCATGTTGGAAGCAGTGGTGTTTCCCAGTGACCTGGACCGTGATGGCAGTGCTCCCTAGATTTCCAGTGTTGTAATCTGGACCGTGATGGCAGTGCTCCCTAGATTTCCAGTGTTGTAATCTGGACCGTGATGGCAGTGCTCCCTAGATTTCCAGTGTTGTAATCTGGACCGTGATGGCAGTGCTCCCTAGATTTCCAGTGTTGTAATCTGGACCGTGATGGCAGTGCTCCCTAGATTTCCAGTGTTGTAATCTGGACCGTGATGGCAGTGCTCCCTAGATTTCCAGTGTTGTAATCTGGACCATGATGACAGTTCTCCCTGGATTTCCAGTGTTGTAATCTGGACCGTGATGGCAGTGCTCCCTAGATTTCCAGTGTTGTAATCTGGACCGTGATGGCAGTGCTCCCTAGATTTCCAGTGTTGTAATCTGGACCGTGATGGCAGTGCTCCCTAGATTTCCAGTGTTGTAATCTGGACCGTGATGGCAGTGCTCCCTAGATTTCCAGTGTTGTAATCTGGACCGTGATGGCAGTGCTCCCTAGATTTCCAGTGTTGTAATCTGGACCGTGATGGCAGTGCTCCCTAGATTTCCAGTGTTGTAATCTGGACCGTGATGGCAGTGCTCCCTAGATTTCCAGTGTTGTAATCTGGACCGTGATGGCAGTGCTCCCTAGATTTCCAGTGTTGTAATCTGGACCATGATGACAGTTCTCCCTGGATTTCCAGTGTTGTAATCTGGACCGTGATGGCAGTGCTCCCTAGATTTCCAGTGTTGTAATCTGGATCGTGATGGCAGTGCTCCCTAGATTTCCAGTGTTGTAATCTGGACCGTGATGGCAGTGCTCCCTAGATTTCCAGTGTTGTAATCTGGACCGTGATGGCAGTGCTCCCTAGATTTCCAGTGTTGTAATCTGGACCGTGATGGCAGTGCTCCCTAGATTTCCAGTGTTGTAATCTGGACCGTGATGGCAGTGCTCCCTAGATTTCCAGTGTTGTAATCTGGACCATGATGACAGTTCTCCCTGGATTTTCAATCATGCTTACAAACAGGGATAGTTACAGGGAAAAAGTTCAGATTTTCACTACACATTTTTTGTTGATGTTCCAAAATAATACATACAATTTTCCAGCATTAAACTGTGAGCACAGTTGTACAAAGTGTATGTACAAAGTGCATTCAATTAGGGCCACAGTGAGTACCAATGAATACTCACAGGAATGTGGCAGGGAAGGAAACCCTACATTCAATTAGGGCCACAGTGAGTACCAATGAACGCTCACAGTAAAGTGGCAGGGAAGGAAACCCTACATTAAAGCTATGGACACACGGCAGATTGATCCTGACACTTTATGGCCAGAAGATGGAGACGGTGGCAACTCTCCTTAATTCCTCCGTAATAACAGGAAACGGGGTTAGTTTGCCCTAAGAGGTGGGTCGCTGGGTGAGTCACAGATTAATGTTGCATGTAGACGGGATACCCATTCCAAGAGCAAACGGAGTGAATATCAGTTTGGGGCGCCTCCCCCTCTTGTGGCTGAAAGCCACTCTCCCCTACACCGCACCCACCGCCCCACCAGCCCGTACTCTCTGGCATGGAGACAGCACCTCGACGTGATGCACAATGAATGGGCTACAGAGTGAAGAGCGCACAGCCAATCAGCTCCAAAACCACTCTAACGCCGGCTTCGTATTCTAGTGACCCCCTAAATCGCAAAGGTCCATTTTGCCGCCCATTAGCGAAGCGGTGGGTCGGCGAGAGCACTTCTCCAGCTAATATTCTTTAATTGACATTACAGGGTAATGCCGTCCAGCCGGGCGACTCTGCACTTAATGCCTGCAATTACATCAGATTACACACGTGGAAATGACCTCCCCAGAGGCCAACACTATACATCTTTTCCCTTCTTATCTACTTAATGCCTAAACGCTTGACACACTTTACCAAAACAAGACTAATTTGCCAAATGTAATACAGTTGGATGTCAAGAAGAACTATTTTTTTCATTTTCTAGGCAGTTTTTTCTTCATTCCACTTTTTTTGCACTTGACAGTTTGTCGTTGGTTTTCTTAAAATATGAAATGTTCCGGAAGGGAATTGAGGCGTTACAGAGGGCTTACAGGTTGTACAGATGGTACAGATTTTCCCGGAAATCAAATAAGTTCACGTTGAATGAGTTGTGCAAGGCAGGGCTGAGCCCATTCAATCGGGCCAAGAGAGGCGTTGGAAAACAAACCCAACTCAAGCCCAGTTAAAGCCCGGTTAACGTGCTGGTGCCGGCCGGATGTGAGCCTTGCATCCACCAGGCCACTGGTACCGGGCCCCAGAACCACCGGTTACGGCTCACGACTGTTCATTACAGGTGATAAGTGCTCACAAAGGACCGTACCGGCACGGTTTGACAGAAAACGCTGCGGCTGAAAATATAAAAGGGTCTCTCGGCCGGTCTTTATGGCCCTGTCCACAGACAGGTTCATTCTTCAGAGCTCTCTGGAGACGCCAGGAACTGGGCCACTCGTTGGAATGATCCCCCTGTGAGCCATTCCACCGCTACACAGAGTGTGCAGGCGAGTGCTGTGCCAATTAGAAAAGAGAATAAAATGAAATATATAGAAATGTAATACATAAATATGCCTCACGTCAGGTGTCATGTTTTACCTCCCAATTTTACACCGCGCGATGTCTAAATTGGCCGGCCTATTCGTTCAGGCGATGGGAAGTCCAGGTCACACTTCTACATCACTTTTGAGGTTATGACCAATCAGCGGAGAATGGTGAAGTAATGACCAGATGGGGAAATGTAAAAACAAAAATACCTGCTGGCAGTGGAAATCACAAATGCAGTGTTAATTCTTATTTTTGTTAATATTTTAATTGCAAAATAGACGTGATTAGGCGTGATTAGGCGTGATTAGGCGTGATTAGGCGTGATTAGGCGTGATTAGGCGCGCCTTTTTTATTAATATTGACCAAGACAAAACATTAGTGAAGCAAATTTGTATTCGCTGTGTGACTTTGGGTGGTCCAGAGATCAAAGCCTCCACTGTCTCCAGTACAGGTAGATGGCCACATCATGGGTCTCCAGTACAGGTAGATGGCCACAGCATGGGTCTCCAGTACAGGGCTAGATGGCCACAGCATGGGTCTCCAGTACAGGTAGATGGCCACAGCATGGGTCTCCAGTACAGGTAGATGGCCACAGCATGGGTCTCCAGTACAGGTAGATGGCCACAGCATGGGTCTCCAGTACAGCTAGATGGCCACAGCATGGGTCTCCAGTACAGGTAGATGGCCACAGCATGGGTCTCCAGTACAGCTAGATGGCCACAGCATGGGTCTCCAGTACAGGTAGATGGCCACAGCATGGGTCTCCAGTACAGCTAGATGGCCACAGCATGGGTCTCCAGTACAGGTAGATGGCCACAGCATGGGTCTCCAGTACAGGTAGATGGCCACAGCATGGGTCTCCAGTACAGGTAGATGGCCACAGCATGGGTCTCCAGTACAGGTAGATGGCCAGGTAGACATAATGGGTCTCAGTACAGGTAGATGGCCACAGCATGGGTCTCAGTACAGGTAGATGGCCACAGCATGGGTCTCCAGTACAGGTAGATGGCCACAGCATGGGTCTCCAGTACAGGTAGATGGCCACAGCATGGGTCTCCAGTACAGGTAGAGATGGCCAGTACAGCTAGATGGCCACAGCATGGGTCTCCAGTACAGGTAGATGGCCACAGCATGGGTCTCCAGTACAGGTAGATGGCCACAGCATTACTGGGTCTCCAGTACAGGTAGATGGCCACATCATGGGTCTCCAGTACAGCTAGATGGCCACAGCATGGGTCTCCAGTACAGGTAGATGGCCACATAATGGGTCTCCAGTACAGGTAGATGGCCACAGCATGGGTCTCCAGTACAGGTAGATTATAGGTTATACTTCAATATTTCCGTTCTGAAAAATACGATGGAGGCAGGTCAGAGTTCACTGTTGTCCAGTTTCCCATATGTACATATAGCTGGAGGTTTCTACCACTGCACAACAGGCATCGTGTGCAGTTATGTTCCTGTTCTGGGATCAAACCGTCATCCATAAATAAAACTGGAACCCAGGGCCACAGGCACCCCTTGCATTTTCACCGGCAAAAAAAAGTTGCAAAAATAAACTTTCGGAAGTCCAACTTGTTATTGGACTCTAAAGGACTGTCAGCCCGACTCCTGGCCACTCCTCTGTGACTAACGTTCCCATCTGTGATGAGCGACAAACACCACAGCTTTTAAACAGAAAGCCATACTTGGGGGACGTGAAATGGTGTTCCCGGCCAAACATTAACCAGTCCCAGGTTATCATCAGACATCTGCACACACCACCGCTGCACGTGACATCTGCACCCACCACCGCTGCAGGCACGTCAGTAAAGGCTTTAATGCCCTTGACTTGGCTGACCGAACGGTTGTTAACTTGTTTGTAGTTTGTCGTCCTTCATTTCCCTTATTAAGTGCCCTCCTAGGGCCGATTTGGGAGTCCAGCGACAACTTGACCTACGACCATGGGATAGGACAGGACTGGTACGCCCCTCGTCAAGGCATTAGAGAGAATCGATGCTGAAACAAAGGCGTACGCCGCTGTATGTGAGAGGCTTTCTAGGTACTTACAGCCTGCGCTTTTATAACTGCTGGAATAAGTACTGGGAGAGAAGTTATACTGGACCCAGTCAGGTTTGCAGAAATACAGCCCAGTGCTTTAATGTTTTTCCCCACAGCAAATACACAGATATATACAATGTTTATTTGGGTGTGAGGAATTAGCCCCCACATGGGGGGGTATTAGTGGGCAAACCACACTTGTGATTGTTCAAAATCATTATTTTCAAAGATATTGTTTGATGTATTGTTCATAACAAGCTCTGCCGTTACATGCTTGGGTGCTGCACTGGGTTTCGGACTGTCAACCACTGCACAGCAATGGCCTGTTTTGACAGCTCAACCACTGCATGGTGCTCTGCTATGTTTTCTTACGTTAGACATTGCCACAGTGGTCTTCTCCTGACATTCTGTCTCTGCTGAAACTCTACATCTCACCCTGGACACATATACATAGCTCACTCAAGCAAACCGTAGTTTAACCAGGCTTGAGAACCAGGAAGTTGATTGTTTTCAGCACTTCTAATTGAGCTATTCAACCCCCCCCCCGCCCGTCTTTCTTTTGACCATCTCTTTGCTAGAGCGCAAATACATCAGAGGGTCTAGTTTGAGAAACACAACGCCTCAGGTACTCAACAGTGAAGAGACGACGCCACGGGACTGGCCGTCTAGGCAGAGTCGCAAAGACATATTTAAGACTAGCCAAAGAAAATGAAGAATTAAGACGAGCAAAAGAACACAGACCCTTGACGCAGGAGAACATTTAAAAAAAGCAACCATGAAATGCACGCATTAAAAATATATATTAGTTGTATTCAAAAGAAACATTCGCCCCCCTCTAGTCCACGCCCACCACACTCCGGCCAATTAGGAAACTGCGTTGTTTAACATAATTAGTAATACTGCAAAAGTTTCAAGAAAAACAAGAAACATTTAACAAAACTTGCTAAATTCGATTTCTGTAGGCGTTCTACAATGTCAACAAATCAATAAATAGGAAATAATTAATCAATATTTGAATAATTTCCTAAACATTTTATTGCCCATATACAATGGCTCACATAATTTTGTAACATATGGTCAATTGTGAGTTCTAATGTAAAGTTTATTCCAAAGAGTATGTTTACGTGCTGAATATTTAATCTACTATTTGGACACATTTAAATGTTGGAAAACAATTACTTAGTTTTAAAACTCCTAACAGGCATGAACACCAGCCGTCTCCAGGTAACGTATCTAATATCAACGAAATACATTTCTCCTTCTAAAATGCCCATGAGCTATAAAGGTCACATCACCTATCTGCAACTTTGAGGCAAATAGAAAAAGTGAGACACAGAGAGAACCACGGAGAAGCGAAGTATAAATAAGGTTTATACCTGGGAGCAGTTTGGGAGAGGTTAAGAACCTCCCCGGAAGAAATACAAGGGTATCTCGAGACAACGAACAAGGTGATGTGGCTTCATGAATATTCGTTGTGGTCATCAGACTGGCACTCGGCGCTGCACAACACCACCATTGTTCCATTTTAATTGATAAAGTGTTGAAACATTTACTTATTCACTCCGTGTGTCCGCGAAGGATGAGCCCGGCCTGATGAAAAAATAAACACAGCCGGGTGGCAGCGTACCTCAAGACCTTGTAAAGATAGTTTCTAACAGATTCTCCCGGTGAGGATTTGTGAACTCCATCTCAGTTAATCACAATGGAGCTTATTAGTGCTTGACATTTTTATCCGGCAGCCAAATACTTTACATCATGAATGTGCTTGGCTAACGGCCGTGGACAGCTCTGTGCCGCTGCCTGGTTCAGGGTAGCGGACCTCAGGGTCCACCTGAAATCCAATACCTGAGCCCCAGTTTCCAGGGCTCCATTGATTTCTTGTCAGACGCAGAACTTTTCAGGCCATGTTGGGAGCGGGGCTCTGCGAGAGAGAGAAAACATACCAGAGGGGGTGAGAGAAATCTTAATTAGAACAGGGGGCTTTGCTGAATCTGGTTGCAGCTTTAGGATTCTGGTCAATGAATCAAATAAAGGGGGGTTGGGAGTTGGGGGGTGGGGGGAGGTAAAGGAAGAGCCAGATTAAAGAGAATGACATGTTGAACGCCCAGCCGCCGCCAAGTGATGTCAAGGGATTGTGCGCTGTGTGTTTTTCTCATATGGATATCTGTATTCAATTCTTTATTTATTTCTGGCGCGGGCAGATTTGCCCTGTTGAACTCATTACCAGATATTAACCACTAAGAAAACACTTCACTGTTCTAATTGGCCAATTTAAGACTGCAGGTGGTCGCTGGAGCTGATTTCCACTCCGCCCGCAATCACTCACACTTTCTAGCGGTTTACAGCGTAGCCTCCATTTCTGGAGCTCCTTCTCAGGGAAGTCAAAACCCACTGTGTAATGTAACAGAACCGGAGTCTTTCATAGAAAACATATAAGATCATGTTTAGCATTTTAGTTCACAAATAAAATCAACAGTTAAGATATACCGTAAACACACACACATCAGAGTGATGAACCCTGGTTCACAGCTGACAACTGGCTACAATGAGACTCCCAATACTCTATTCTGATTCTGATGACTTGAGTAAAAAGTATTCGCAGTAAAATCCTTGCAGGCCTGCCGTGTGTGTGTGAGTGAGTGTGTGTGTGGGGTGGGGGGCTTCTCAGGGAAACCACACACAACTCCAAAAGGAGACACAATTAGCGTCTTGTGCAAAACTGTCGCCCAGCTGCTCCTTCACTTGTTGGGGTGATGTCACATTCCAACCCAGTGTTTCAGGAGGTGTGCTTTATGAGGTCAGAGCTCCCAGCAGCCACCTTGCCCGAGTACTTACAAACCGGCCAACTGAACGCTGCGAAGCGTGGGGAGCCACGCCTGAGGCCGAGTTGTAATGATTTTTAATTTATTAAGAACCATGTTTTCCCATGGACGGCACGGTGTCTGGGTACAATCCACAGTACTGTGCAGACGTCTTAGGCACTCAAAATTAATAATAAGGTAATAAGTATTAATTTGTAACATTTGGCACAGTACTGTATGTCTTTGCTTATCTACACATTAGCGTGGCCGGAAAATCACAACGACCCCCCAATATCCTTGTGGAAAACGGCAAGTGTCAATAGGTGACAGTCTGTTTATCGAGTGAATAAATGGGCCCCACGGGTCACACAACTACACACACACACCCACAAACCTACACACACACACACACAACCCTTCCGTCCTGTGCTCGAGACCAGGGCTGGCCAAAGGATGGGAGGAAAATGATACACATGAGCAGTGAGGCTTGTGGATAAATCAGCCCGGCCAGGTAGGCGATGAAAGCCCAGTGGTAGCTGTCAGTTCTGGATTTACTGCAATGTGCTGTTATGCTTCCCATTGAAATACATGTACATGAGACTTGTACTTTCTGCGAGCGTGCTAGGGCCAAAGAATTTATGAAAGGAAATAGCTGTGCATTACTTCTCTACTTTATTGTATTTTCCAGGGAGAGTGTCACGTTCCACTGCTTGGTGGGAATTGGACGGAGGAAACAGGAAGTGGTGCCGATGACCACATCTGGTAGTGATTGCGGAGATGCCGGTGAAATATGACATTTAAACGAGCCCCACAGAAATGTGTGTTTAAGCAACTAGGCTGCACAATTTATTAAAATTAATATGGTTTTAATGCGGTACCATGAGTGACAAATGTGACCACTTGAATCATTGTTTCAATTTTAGTTTGACAAATCAAGCGGTTTTCTATTTCTGTCAGGCTAAATACTCCCAGGGGTCATAGGACCCCGGGTTGGGAACCAATGACAACAGATATAGCAAAATATAGCAAATACATTCTTGCATATAATATATTAATATAAATCTTGTCACATGTGTCATTTTCTTACTAAGTTATAATAATCATCAGAGATGACACACTCAGATTACACACTCAGATGACACACTCAGATGACACACTCAGATGACACACTCAGATGACACACTCAGATGACACACACAGATGATGCACACAGATGACACACACAGATGACACACACAGATGATGCACACAGATGACACACTCAGATGACACACTCAGATGACACTCAGATGACACACTCAGATGACACACTCAGATGACTGACTAAGATGACGCACTCAGGTGACACACACAGATGACACACTTAAATCACACACTCAGATGACACACTCAGATGACACATGCAGATGACACACACAGATGATACACTTAAATCACACACTCAGATGACACACACAGATGATGCACACAGATGACACACACAGATGACACACACAGATGACTGACTAAGATGACGCACTCAGGTGACACACTCAGATGACACACTCAGACGACACACTCAGATGATGCACTCAGATTACCCACTCAGATGACACACTCAGATGACACACTCAGATGACACACTCAGATGACACACTCAGATGACACACTCAGATGACACACACAGATGATGCACACAGATGACACAATCAGATGACACACTCAGATGACGCACACAGATGATGCACACAGATGACACACTCAGATGACACACTCAGATGACACACTCAGATGACACACTCAGATGATGCACTCAGATTACCCACTCAGATGACACACTCAGATGACACACTCAGATGACACATGCAGATGACACACTCAGATGACACACTCAGATGACACACTCAGATGACACACACAGATGATGCACACAGATGACACAATTAGATGACACACTCAGATGACACACACAGATGATGCACACAGATGACACACTCAGATGACACACTCAGATGACACACTTAAATCACACACTCAGATGACACACTCAGATGATGCACTCAGATTACCCACTCAGATGATACACTCAGATGACACACTCAGATGACACACTCAGATGACACACTCAGATGATGCACTCAGATTACCCACTCAGATGACACACTCAGATGACACACTCAGATGACACACTCAGATGACACACTCAGATGACACACACAGATGACACACTCGGATGACACACTCAGATGACACACTCAGATGACACACTCAGATTACACACTCAGATGACACACTCAGATTACACACTCAGATTACACACGCAGATGACACACTCAGATGATGCACTCAGATTACCCACTCAGATGATACACTCAGATGACACACTCAGATGACACACTCAGATGACACACTCAGATGATGCACTCAGATTACCCACTCAGATGACACACTCAGATGACACACTCAGATGACACACTCAGATGACGCACACAGATGATGCACACAGATGACACACTCAGATGACACACTCAGATGACACACTCAGATGACACACTCAGATTACACACTCAGATGACACACTCAGATTACACACTCAGATTACACACTCAGATGACACACTCAGATTACACACACAGATGATGCACTCAGATTACCCACTCAGATGATACACTCAGATGACACACACAGATGATGCACACAGATGACACACTCAGATGACACACTCAGATGACACACTTAAATCACACACTCAGATGACACACTCAGATGATGCACTCAGATTACCCACTCAGATGATACACTCAGATGACACACTCAGATGACACACTCAGATGACACACTCAGATGATGCACTCAGATTACCCACTCAGATGACACACTCAGATGACACACTCAGATGACACACTCAGATGACACACTCAGATGACACACACAGATGACACACTCAGATGACACACTCAGATGACACACTCAGATGACACACTCAGATTACACACTCAGATGACACACTCAGATTACACACTCAGATTACACACTCAGATGACACACTCAGATGATGCACTCAGATTACCCACTCAGATGATACACTCAGATGACACACTCAGATGACACACTCAGATGACACACTCAGATGATGCACTCAGATTACCCACTCAGATGACACACTCAGATGACACACTCAGATGACACACTCAGATGACACACACAGATGACACACTCGGATGACACACTCAGATGACACACTCAGATGACACACTCAGATTACACACTCAGATGACACACTCAGATTACACACTCAGATTACACACTCAGATGACACACTCAGATTACACACTCAGATTACACACTCAGATGACACACTCAGATGATACACTTTAAAACTAACTATAACCTATAACTAATAAGTTAATAAAAAAATCTGGAAAAAAATAGTAGAAGTCCATCTGTGGCATTCGTCATACATAAGCAAACACCCAGATGTAAATATAATAATCTCAATAAATTGCCAAAATATAACAACAGGAAACGTGCAGGAATGATACGAGCGGTTTCTTGTATTAGACACTGTCACCATATTTTCTGGTTTAATGTTGTCATGTCATCCCATGGGCAATACCTCCCTGTCTTCATGTTCTGCTCTCTGCTTCTTTAATATTAACTCACACCAGGGACATTAGAAACTATCTCCTATTGTTTCAGGCAATAAAAATGGCAGTACAAAAACATGGATCAAAAGTGTTACCCCTTTTCAAAACGAGCAAAAAACTGACACTTTCCAACAAAAACACTGTGTTCATTTACATATTAGACGTTGTTTAGAAGATGGTTTGGGACCCTGGGGGGTGGATTTGTGTCCTGAGGATAACACATCTCGGGAAAAAAAACAAATGAAAGAATTCCTAAAGAGGTACAGTTAATTGAGGATGGTATGCGTTTGAGAAACTTTGAAATAACTTACAATGAGTACTTTAATGTTTTTATTGTTTAATATATTGCAGCGGTTTCCTGAAAAATCACCTCAGACATTTGAGTTATTAATTTTCTCTCTTGGGCGCGCGCATGCTAAAGGTTTTAATAGGAAATATAGCAAAATGGTGGCTAAGGTTTCCTTACCTGCCCAAATTCATTGACATTATCCAGCATTTTGTAACCTACAAGCAACTTCCAATAATTACAATATTGTTGGACAATGCGGCACATTCTTTGCCATTGTCATCTTTGAGTTCATTTAAAATCACCATTCAGCTGCACATCATTCAGATTAAAAAGCAAATGATGTAGAAGTTGCTTTGAAAAGGTGTTTAATAATTCGTCTGAATACAAATTGTCATGTCACTGGCCGTAATCGTATGGCAGATAAGGGCGTATATCTCCGACTGGCCAATATAAGGAAAAGATTAAAAATAGAAAAGAAAAAGAGCCCAGAAGCTGGACGGAAACGGGATGTATGTGTTATGGACAAACGAATCTAAGTTTGAGGTGTTCGGACACACAGAAGAACATTCGCAGACCAATGAATCAATGCTGGAGAGGTGCTTGAGGCAATGTGATGGTCTGAAGTTGTTATTCTAGTGGTGAAATGTAAAAAACAAGATAAAAGGGATCTTCAACCATAAAGGACTTTTGCAACCCTGTGCCGTTCCCTGTGCCGTTGCCTGTGCCGTTCCCTGTGCACAGTGCTTGATTGGAGCCAATTTCACTCTAAAACAGGACAATAACCCAAAGCACAGGTCCAAATTATGCAAGAACTATTAAGGGAAGAAGCAGTCAGCTGGTGTTCTGTCTATAATGGAGCGGCCAGCACAGTCACTGGATCTCAACCATATTGAGCTGTTATGGGAGCAGCATGACTGTATGGTATGTAAGAAGTGTCCATCATGCCAATCCAATGTGTGGGAGGGGCTTCAGGAAGCATGAGGTGAAATCTGACAACTAGAATGCCGAATGACTGCAAGGCTGTAATTGCTGCAAATTGAGGAATCCATTCGTATGTATATATATATATATATATATAATATTTTTAAATAATAATTTCATAACTAGTCAATAACTATATTTCCTATACATTTTGCTATATTTCCTATTAAAACTAATTTAATTGGTGTTTAACAGAGAACCATGTATACATACTGTGAATTACCTATTTTCTATTTCCTCAAATTATACTGCTAAGTTCATGTCAATGCTGAACAATTAAACCGATTTACTTGAATAGTTATGGTAACGCCAATCAATAAACTTACTTCAAAAAGTTCTAAACTAAATATAGATTGATTAGTGGTTTCTGCTCTCACTAGCCTGGTACCATGCAGAGATTCTAATTGTGTTTCTGCAGCTGAGTCTCTGCTTGCAGGTGTCCTTCCACTGGTGGGCTCAGTTCAAGACTCAAATTGCTCAGTGAAACATCGTCATTCGGTCCATAATACTGTTGGCATTAAAGTCAAACTGCACTGTCGAGACCCAAGCGAACAACATAAAAAGCACCCCCTGTTTCGAGGACGTTTCCCTTTACTGCCTCCATAAAATACTGTCAGGATTTCGCAAAACGGAAAAGTCTCTGAGATGTAGAGCCTTCCCTCTGGGACACATGCTGAAGACATATTTAACTCAACCAAAGAGAGGCTGGCGATGTTTAGAGAAGAAACCCTGAAAGAATTTAAATTGGGGTGCAAGTGTGGACTAAAACATGACAGGATTTAGATGTGGTTCTGGTTTGTGGACTAACCCAGCAGCGTGGTTTAGGACCCAAAACCAGCGGGTTACAAGCGCAAAGCTCAGATGAGGCTCAGAGTTGTTTTACCCCTTGGTGTCAAGTTTACTTCAGCTGTGTTTGAAAATACCCAGATGTATTACACAATCTTATGTAATTCATCGCTGACTGAGGAAATTATGATAACGGCACATAATTTCACACAGATCGCTGATAGCGTTCCAAGGAAGCGTACCAAATGCCTCACATCTGTAGCAAAAACATCGGTACACATGTGGTGTGTGGAGTTTTTACATTTAAGGTAGTGATGGCAGAACAGTCTGGTTCCACTTCACAAAAAGAAGAAAGTAATGAATAAAATAATGAATACAAATAATGAATAAATAATAACAACTGAAACGAACATGTTTGCACAAACACCACACATCAAATCTTTACACACACATTGAACAACACAACTATAACGCACCCTGAAGGAATTCCTCGAATCAGGCACAGCCTCTATCAAAAAGACATAAATCACTGTAAAAGTAAATGTCTTTATACATTTGAGGAAATTGTAAATATCTAAGTAAGTTTTTGCCGTGTTATGTGTCGAAAGGATCCACGACTGTGTGGACTAGATAGTGTGAGGGAAGTGAGATCCTGTCAGTCAGAGCAGCTCACTCTGAACCCACACCACTCGTTCCAAGCTTCCCCGAGCAGCACCAGTAGCAGCTCACAATCCCCAGAATCTCCCCCCGTAGGTCCCTGGATCTGGAGGACCTCGTCATCTTCCTTCGTCCGCCCTCTGAACCCTCACATCAGGGTAAATCTGGGGCTTCAACCCTAATAGGGACCCTCCGTACACTCATCAACAGGAGAAATACAGGGAAGAATGAGAAATGTTTACAATGGTTCAAGCACATATCACGTCCATTTATTCATTTCTTACAAGGGACAGAGCGTGGCCCAGTGTTGCTAATTTAGCTATAAGTAGAGAATCCATTTGATCTTTTAGTATTTCACATATCCTGCACATGTAATGTGATCTAAAGTCCACACCACCTCACCTTATCCAAATACATACCTCCTTTCACATTAACAGTGTATTTGTATTAACTCCATCACAGATCGGTTATTCCCACCCACCATACTAATTCCCTTGGATATCCGCTATGGACTGGATGAACAGAACCGACCCAGGGGTCAGTGCTCTGGTCCCCGGGCCTTACTGGTGATCGGGTCCCCTTTATGTTTGTGTGGCGGCGGTGTCTACGGGACCTCCGTCGTGTTGGTTGGTCATTAATCAGAAGTGGAGAGACCTTCTGGCCCTGGGCCCCGGGAGCAGATGTGCCTCCACCCCCCACAGAGGAGGAGCAGGTGTTTAGCACCAGGCTCGTAGTGGAGCAGAGCGAGCCGCCACGCTGGGAGAGAGCAGGGGGACCCGGGCAACGAGGCTGAAGGAGCGTTAATGGGGGAGGAGGAGCGTTAACAGGGGGGAGGAGCGTTAATGGGAATGGAGGAGCGTTAATGGGGGAGGAGGGAGCATTAATGGGGAGGAGGAGCGTTAACATGGGGGAGGAGCGTTAATGGGGGAGGAGGGAGCGTTAATGGGGGAGGAGGAGCGTTAACAGGGGGAGGAGCGTTAATGGGAATGGAGGAGCGTTAATGGGGGAGGAGGGAGCATTAATGGGGGAGGAGGAGCGTTAACATGGGGGAGGAGCGTTAATGGGGGAGGAGGGAGCGTTAATGGGGGAGGAGGAGCGTTAACAGGGGGGAGGAGCGTTAATGGGAATGGAGGAGCGTTAATGGGGGAGTAGGGAGCATTAATGGGGGAGGAGGAGCGTTAACAGGGGGGGGAGCGTTAATGGGAATGGAGGAGCATTATTGGGGGAGGAGGAGCGTTAGTGGAGGAGCGTTAATGGGGAAGGAGGGAGCGTTAATGAGGAAGGAGGGAGCGTTAATGAGGAAGGAGGGAGCGTTAATGAGGAAGGAGGGAGCGTTAATGAGGAAGGAGGAAGCGTTCACAGGGAAGGAGGGAGCGTTAATGAGGAAGGAGGGAGCGTTAATGAGGAAGGAGGAAGCGTTAATGAGGAAGGAGGGAGCGTTAATGAGGAAGGAGGAAGCGTTCACAGGGAAGGAGGGAGCGTTAATGAGGAAGGAGGGAGCGTTAATGAGGAAGCGTTCACAGGGAAGGAGGGAGCGTTAATGAGGAAGGAGGGAGCGTTAATGAGGAAGGAGGAAGCGTTAATTGGGAAGGAAGGAGCGTTTGGGTCGGGAGCGCCTGCATTAAACCGTATCAGCCATGGGGCTCAGGAGATTCTGGCCCAGAGGTCGTTGATTGGACGAGGGCAAAGCATGGGCAGCTGCCAACCAGAGGTCCATGTGGGCCGAGGTGACATTTAACAGCATGGAGTGGCGTGTCTGTTGGCTGGGGTGCCAGAGCCAGGACTTACATCATAACCTTTGAGCACATGGCCCGGTACCTTTCATGACCTGTGGGGACGGCACTGATGTGGTTTTGACAGGACATGCTTTGATGGTGGGAAGAGAGCAGCGTGCGGTTTGACTGATAGAATGTTGTACGGGACGGTTGTTTTCCCCAAACAATGTGGTCTCTCTAATAACTGATGGGTCCACCATATTTCAAAGTGATTCGTTTAATGAATTAAGCCCCGCTTTATGTTTATCAGAATCATATTTATATTTCCTTTAATCGACTGAAAACTCGGTAGTCTATTAACTGACACTCGGTAATCAGGCCAATACATCAAATGGAGGAAGAACCGTTAATTTAAGTGATTTAATTTGGAGAAACAAATAACAGGCACATTATCTGAGTCATTAAAAAAAACATGAATCCTGTTACTGCAGTGAAACATATTGCATATATAACAGTCATTATTTTCCTGTCCATGCTCCGACAATGATGGAATTAATTTTTGGCAAACTTGTCTGATTGTTTGTCAATCTGCTTGTGAAGCGCAGCTCTCACCTCTCTAATAATGAAGCACCTCCTGGTTAATGCATTTCCTGTTTAGGACATATCCTGTTTAGGGTGTCTCCCGCTTAGGTCGTCTCCCGGTTAGGGTGTCTCTCGGTTAGGGTGTCTCCCGGTTAGGGTGTCTCCCGGTTAGGGTGTCTCCCGGTTAGGTCGTCTCCCGGTTAGGGTGTCTCCCGGTTAGGTCGTCTCCCGGTTAGGGTGTCTCCGGGTTAGGTCGTCTCCCGGTTAGGGTGTCTCCCGGTTAGGGTGTCTCCCGGTTAGGGCGTCTCCCGGTTAGGGCGTCTCCCGGTTAGGGTGTCTCCCAGTTAGTAAATGGATTAGGTCCCACGCTGGTCATACGGAAGATGCAAATTCATACTTGATTAGTATGTGTTCATTCTTTTGAAAATTACTCTAAATATATACAAATCAAGACATATGAGCTGTAGTGGATAATAGGAGATATCTGCATTGTGGCACTAACCTCAAATGGTGATTTTCCTAACTCACAACACTGTAAGGGCGTAAACTAGGAAGGCTCCCAGAACTAACACCTGGGGTTCCCAAGCTGGGAGGAATTACCTGGAATATTTAAGATACAGACAGGAATAAGTAACGATGCAAACCCTCTTGTTCTGCATCAGCGGTCCTTTAAAAGTCCGGAGGTTGTATGATGTTCCTGTTTGATTGACACTTACTGTCTTACAATAAATACAACAATTGTGTGGTCCAGCTTCCACTGTGTTCCACTTGTTTCTCTTAGGCCATTTAACATGCAGAGCCGTTTACAGCAAGTCTGTTTGATTGGCAATATGTCAATACAGGAATTAGCATATCCAATGGGCCCCCTAGACCGGGTTTAAGCAGTCCTGTCCAGAAATCCCATATACGTCAAACCGAGAGATTGACAGAAGGATTAGGGAGGTAGCTCTCTCACAAAGCCCTCGGGTCTATGAGAAAATCTCTACCGTTAGATTGATGCGTGCATAAAATTTAATTACGATGATCATTTTGGAGAGTTTCAGCTCTTTTGTTTTCCGTACAACCTCCGTCTGATATTTTGCTTAGTGTCTAAGTCCCCCGATATCCACAGGTCCTCAGTTTGCGCTGAACCCTAATTTCCTCTGGATCCGGGCACGTTCTGGAATACTGCCCCGGCCAAATCATCCAAAGTGGAGGAGACTGGAGCAGTGTGTGTGTGTGTGTGTGTGTGTGTGTGTGTGTGTGTGTGTGTGTGTGTGTGTGTGTGTGTGTGTGTGTGTGTGTTGTGTGTGTGTGTGTGTGTGTGAGTGTGTCTGTGTGGTGTGTGTGTGTTTGTGTGTGTGTGTGTGTCCAAATCTCCACTGCAGTGCGAAAACACAAACAGGATTTTTATCCACGGTCAAAAAGCATACTTCTCAAAAACAAGGATTCCTTAATGTGTTTATGTGTTTTGAATCACTGGGCATTTTTCCAGGCCCACTTAAACAGGAAATAGATGCCAAGTGCCCTCCAGCTAAATATCAGTCTGCGCTGTGATTGCCGACGCAGGAAAATAACGGGGAATTCTGATCTGCAGTTCGTTCCCAGCTGCTCTCACATCGTCTCCACGGTGACCAACTCTATAAGGCCACATTTGACATCCAACCCCCATTTTGGTGAATTAAACCAAATTAAAAAAACATACACTGTCTTAAATCCATGCAAACAAACTTGATGCAAACAAACTGTGTATGTACATGTGTATATAATGATTTGGTACTCTAAATAGTAGTTAATTTGTGGAATTAAATTGATCATGATTTAAATGAGCCATAAAAGTAAAAGTTGGAAAACAAATTACCTCTCACTGGTGCAAGTAATGGAAACACTTGCATCATGTTTTAAAAAAAACACAAGAAGCAAAAGAGGCCCTTAGAAATATAGAGCAATCTGAATAATTTACTGACGTATTGAAGGTTTAATTTTTCTCTAATATGCTAATAGTCAAAAGCTATACAGTCTTGCTCTCTACATACTGTATTGCCTCATAAATTGTACAAATACATTTAAATGACTCACCAAAAGAGTCTGATTAAGTGTGAACTGTATTCACATATATCTTTTATTTAATAATTAAATAATCCTCTGAAACGTCTCGGAACATTGTATGAAGTGTGAAAAACAATTAATTCCATCAAAGCCTGAAGTTCGTTTACCTCGTTGTGGATAATACGCAGGCTATTACTGTTTAAACAATAAAAATCTCACCGGAGAGCAACGTGTTTCTTAAACCTGTCCGCTGCGTAACATAAAAAGTCAGACCACAATGACGTCGTTATTAATACAGGAAAGGGTCGCAAAAGGTCAGGTCCTTAAGAGTACATTTTTTATTAATATGTGTATAATTTTTAACAGCAATTCTGGTGGGTTTGAGACACTGCTTTTCCGATTGAATAAAAGGCTAACTGGCTTATGTTTTGCCTCAGAAAATGCGTCTGGACACAGTACCCGATTTTTTTTTACTTCATTGCCTGCCAGTTTCAAATCTATTGAGAACATTACGAGGAGTTGCCTGAGAGGAATCTGTGATAGAGGAATACAGCAGTGCTGAGGAAGAACAATCGGAGAGTGGAAACTGGCTACTGTTCAAAACATTGTGTGGTGAGGTTGTCTGGCACACAGAGCTGCTGAGTGGTGCAACACAGATCAGACTGGTTCCCCAGACGTGTCTAATACATAATCATAAGCAGAACCTCATCATGTACCATACTCTGAGAGCAGTTCTCCTCACTCAGATCATGACCTGACCGTGCCTGTCTTTTGACCATGCAGAACTCAAAGAGCGTGCCTCAGTGGACTGACCCGTCAAATAAAGTCGACCTTATCACTAATTATGATATATAAGTATTACAGTACTACAATAAAAGATGTATTTGCTTCCTACAATGTCATCTGGATCGCAGTGTCTTGCAGTACTACGATACGGGGACACCAAACTGTGGCCCTGGTTCTGCTGAAACCTGGTGCCAAGTCCCTCCTGCGCGTATAACCAACAGATAACTGACAGATGCAGACGACAACAATAAGACACATCTGGGGGAAAAAACGTTATGTTTTCAATTAGCCGCCTCTCAAACTAGGAGTCATAGATGATCTCCAACCACAGTGTCACATGGATGTCTGCTTTCTCACCGTCGTACCGAGTCAGAATCCATCACCACAACTTTCCCCTGATATGCTTTCCTTTCAGATGTAAACCTTATGGATATCTTTCTGAGCCCGGTCCAGTGTGTAGCCCGGTGTGAGGGGGAAGCTGTCTTTTGGCACACCACAATGCTCTGCTTTCTCCCTGGGTTGTTTCATGGACTTCGGGGTGGAGGTTTGCCAAGCTACCGAACCCTCAGTGACACAGGCTCAGATTGTGTCGACCCACAGGACTGCAGCTGTGTCTGGTCTGTTCCTGCACGATACCTGTCCCAAACTGGCACCTGGGAAACACACACACACACACAACAGCCCCTTCATCTCCCTCTGCTCATGTCACAAACAGAGGATGCACTGTGATCTCTCTCACTCACACACACACACACACACACTATAGTTCTGGCACCACAGGGACACTTTGGACCACTGACTCGACTTGGCACTTCTCTCCATGGAATGTCTGAACCGACGCTACTGAGTGTTTCCTCATCGGTTTTGTTCATCACAGATTATTAATCACATATTATTAATCACAGATTATTAATCACATATTATTAATCACAGATTATTAATCACAGATTATTAATCACATATTATTAATCACATATTATTAATCACAGATTATTAATCTCATATTATTAATCACATATCATTAATCACAGATTTTTATCACATATTATTAATCACATATTATTAATCACAAATTATTAATCACATATCATTAATCACATATTATTCATCACAAATTATTCATCACATATTATTAATCACAGATTATTAATCACAGATTATTAATCACATATTATTAATCACAGATTTGTACTCGGGCACCTCGGCCAACACTGTTGCCGTTATGGAAATGGGCCCATCAACGTTTCCACGCACAGCAACCTGTGATCTGAAATGCCCCTCTGCGGTTGTTTTTCTAGGCTGTGTGAACGAGAACAGGGTTCGATGTTACGACCGAGCTCTGAGGAGATGGACACAGGTAGATATTGGGAGATACAGGTATAATCACACTCCACAATATGGAGCGGTTTACTGTGTCAGAGAAGCCCGCCGGGAGCGCAGGAGAGAAGGAGGGAGTGGGAGAGGTGGGAAGGAGGTGTTGGGAGAGGAGGTGGTGGTTGGAAGGAAGTTGGTGAGTGAAGAGGTGGAGGGTGGGAGGGAGGTGGGAGGAGATGAGGTAGAGGGTGGGAGGGAGGTGGGAGGAAGGAGATTATGGGTAAATGACTCACACTGACAGACACATCACAGGGTCCAAAATTAAGTGGAGTCTGGAAAAGCCCACAGATTCTCCTCAGAGTGGAGAGTCACAGCTCACTGTATACATTTAGCCAGGACAGGACCAAAGAGACGGGACACGACCAGATAGACAGAACCAGATAGACAGGACCAGATAGACAGGACCAGATAGACAGGACCAGATAGACAGGACCAGATGGACAGGACCAGATAGACAGGACCAGATAGACACGACCAGATAGCCAGGACCAGATAGACAGAACCAGATAATCAGGACCAGATAGACAGAACCAGATAGACAGGACCAGATAGACAGGACCAGATAGACAGGACCAGATGGACAGGACCAGATAGACAGAACCAGATAGACAGGTTAATGTTCCATAACAGGATATCAACCGACAGCTCCATTACAGTGAGCCAGTCAGAGGAATGACCCAGTGGAATAAAACGATTGGACACCCTTGAGACGTGCAACCTCACTCAGATCACACATATTACGGCAATTAACATATTTCCTAAAATGACCCCTTGAATAAAGGTTGTAACATAAACTGTGAGTGGTTCAGGAAAGAACAACAAAGTATTTCAAGACGCACATCACTAAAGGATAATAGTGATTACTGCACACTATTTTCAAGTGATTGACATTTGCATCGACACGTACCTGTCTGGCATTTAACAGATGTGCTTTACAACATTCAGTTCGCTCATCCACCAGGTATCTCTCGACTACTGAGAAGAACAGTAGACAGGTTGTCCTCCAGACGATCTCTCCTGACATGTGAACTGAACAGAGGAGTCTGAACGGTCCCAGGGACCAGCTCCAGTTGCCTGGGGACTTCACCGTGTTTTATACAACTGTTAACAGTCAAACCCATCAATCCAGAAGCAGGAAACCCTCTGCTCAACAACACATGTCCTAGATTTGGATGTCGCTACTCCCCACCAGGAAATGTACTGCAGAGAGTAAGTGAGAGTGAGTACGGGCAGGGAGAGTGGGAGAGGAGAGAGAGAGAGGGAGAGAGGGAGAGAGGGAGAGAGGGAGAGGAGAGAGGGAGAGGAGAGAGAGGGAGAGAGGAGAGAGGGGAGAGAGAGAGGGAGAGAGGAGAGAGAGAGGGAGAGGGGAGAGAGAGAGGGAGAGAGGGAGAGAGGGAGAGAGGGAGAGAGAAAGGGAGGAGAGAGGGAGAGAGAGGGGGGGAGAGGGGGAGAGAGGGAAAGGGAGAGAGAGGAGGCAGGGAAATTAGAGAGGGAGAGGGAGAAAGAAATGGAGGGAGAGAGAAAGATAAGTAAATAAGGGCAAAGAAGGACGATATTTAAGGATGGGAGAAAAGGGATGAGAGACATGGAGAGAAGGAGGAAGAGAGAATGAGAGCCAGAAGTATAACGTAAGAGAGAGTGTGGGTAGAGAAAGAGGGAAGCGATGGGGAGAAATGAATAGGTGAGGAATAGAGAGAAAAGGAAAGGAAGAGGGGAGAGAGGTAGAGAGAGCAGTAAAAGGAGAGGGAAAGGGAGGGAGAGAGGGAGAGAGAGAGGATGTGGTTGGGGATGAAGAACAGAGGCAGAGAGATGGAGGGGCGTCTATGATTAAATATCCATATGTCACATGTTAAATGTCAGGGGCTACCAGCAAATGTGCAGGACTGAATGGGTTGCAGATTTCTTTTCCTGTAGTCCCGGGCTTTGTGCTGGATTCACTAGGTGTTTAGTGGCGAGGCAGTCCTGCCAAGTATGATGTTACTGGCTTCCCATGGTAATGTTCGTTCAGGAAGGGCTTTTGGTGCCGAACGACGGGAGAGTTCCAGCCAGCTGTGAAAACACTGTTAAAGAGGCTTTAGTGCTCATTTCACGAATACTTAAAGTTTACATATTGAAAAAAACACACACCAAAAAGCAAAAAGAGTATGTACGGGCTTTTCCTTATTGGTCTTCCATGAGCGCGGACATCCAAACATGTCCATGTGTGCCCGGGACAGTCCCCGAAGTTCAACCCTCCTGTGAAACTTGAGCGCGAAGTTCCAAGAACAGAGGCAGTCGTATTTTGACCGTGCTCTGGGATCAGCATTTGGCTCGTGAATATTGCACGTTCCCTTCAGAGCTCTTGCCATGCCGAATTAGACTGGAAACTTCTAGCTCAGCACCAAATGTAATCTGGCGGTCCAGGCGACATGCACAATTGGCTCAAGTCACCCGACCCGCGGAAAGTAAGGTAACCTTCTGCGCTGCTTGCATCCAAACGGTTTTCTCTTCGTCTTCTTCCTGACGATTGGACTTCCTGAATTGCATGTTTGGGATGTGTCTACGTGTGTGGTAGACACGGTAACGGCTATGTGGCGTGTGGGCCGGCTTCTTAGCCGGTCACATGGTACGATCCACCCCCCCCCCTCTACATGTTGTTGTGGTACCACCCACTTTAGAGGTGTGGAGGGAAGAGCTTTCCAGAAGGTTGGATGAAGGTGCTATACTTTGGAGGTTGTACCTTTCAACATTGAGCTCTGCTTTTGGCCCGATCAGATGTTAGTTATGCATGTTATGTTTTGCTTCACTACTACAAATAGTTACACCTCAGATTTAGCAAATCAGGATTTTTAACACCCAGTTTAAGCAAAGACGTTCGACTAGATGACTTCAAACGACATAAACCGTAATAAAGAAAATGAATACTTTAAGCTGAGCCTTCACCTCTTACCTCTTAATACTTGTAGTTACAATCTGCTCTGTTTTCCACTTCTCCAGCTTGGTTCTCACCAGAGCTAAGCACTGACTCAGTAGGGACAGATCATAATGGCTTCCCAAATCAAGTCGTACGACGTCTCCAAAACAAGTGGAGAGGTTGGGAGCATCCACCACAGTCCTGGAGTTTCCTCTCCATCTGGAGAACATTAGAACGTCCATCATCACAGGCTTCCAAAATCCATGGGGATTCCTAACTCCTACATTAATACCTCTCTATACATAGAACTTTCAAGAAGTCATTCCTCACGGCTGCGTGTGCATCCGTGTCACCGTCCAACCACATCCAAGATGTCCAGAAGATGTCCCGTCCCTTATTGTATATTTGACCCCAGAATATATTGCCCCAGCATGTCATCTGGTCATATAAGTCATGTTATTGGAGCATTGGTAAATCACCAAGCCATCATACTGAAGGAATGTTAAACCTTTCCGGACTTTTGTTACTGGATACTGGCAACGCCGGGTCAGAGCCGCTGGATTCTCTTGGCTCGGTTCAACCGTTCCCGTTCTAAATAATGTGGGAATTATGGCACCGTTGGAATTCTCCGTTTGCCTGTTCCTGGCCGCGGGAGGAAAGACTTGGAGAGTCTCATTGCTAAGAGCTTTTCCAGAGGCAACGTGTGTTTGTGATCACTCTACCACAGGTAAATCACTGAACCAATTATTGTATATAGAGGTAAAGAGCCTGTAACTGGAGTCATAAAAATGAATGATTATGCGAGAACGCCTGGGATAGGAACCAACAACCCTTTTCTGAGAAAGGCCAATGTTCACCGCAACAATAAATACAGTGAAGCAGGATGCTGTATAAGTTAATTTCCTCTTGTCTCATCTGAATGTCTCACATTCCAGACCCGTAACCAGGAAGTATAGACTCAAAGCACTTCATACATTCTTACATTTTTCAATTGTTCTGTTTTGCTGCGTTTTATCAAAGTAACAAGCAAAAGAGATTGGTTTTATTTAGCCTTATTTTAACTAGGATTTAATCGAGAAGTGTATTATGGTGAAAAGGCCAATTTCACTGCAACTAAAACAAATTGTGAATATTTTGTTGGGATACCTAACTATTTAAAAAAAAAAAAACATAAATGCACCAGAGTATCATGTAATCTTTTTTAAACGGAACAATTCGATTTACAATATCACTTTATGTCACCATTAAATCCCATCCTGTGGGGACTTCCTGTGTTCAGATCCAATGAGACTTGCTGGTCCAGCCCCTGGAAAAGAAGTGAGTGTCGCTCAGAAAATGGTGACCTTGTCGTCGTCGTGGAACAGTGACACCAGCTCCTCCAGGCGTCGCCGGAGCACAGCTGGGCCTCTTTCTCCTTTGATGGTTCCTCAATGGGGTCCCTCCATCAGAAACGGCACTTATGTAAGTCCGTGTCCTCACAGGAATAGGAAGACAGACTTCAGGAAAGCGAGGGGGAGCAGACGAGAAGATAAAGACGAGGCTTTATCCACAAGATGGGCCATCCGGATGGAGATCAAAGTCTTCAGCGACTGATTCCCAGAAGGTGTGACTGTGGCATATTGGAGCCCTGTTCTGATGTATCTGTTCTCATGCTGCTTTTACGAAAAAAGTCAATTTCTTGCCAAGCCTCCACAATGTTGCTACTGGGAACTATTTATCATGTGTTGGACGTGAAGAGAGATTGTTGTTGGAACCATTGTTGGACACAAACCAAGGGTTTCTTGAAACTATAGAATTGTTAGTCATTTATCAGGCACTCGTTTGCAGAGCAAGTTACAGTAATAAAAGCATTAATGTATTTTAACTGTATTCATAATTATTTTTAATAGTGGACCACAGTGGTTATTGAACCGTTTTGTGTTGCAAGCACTTTGTGGTAACATCAGATCCACACATGGTCTCAGTAACCCTGCTATTAAAGTACTTAAATAAATAGGTATGTATATATATTTAAACCTATATACTGTGTATATATATATTCCCTGTATATATATATATATGGTTGCTAAATACTTTGCCTGACCTAATTTCCCCATTGTTACTGTGAGTTAAAGATTGCATTTAACGGGTACTAACTTTATTTGGCCGACATTTAGATTGCAATTCCTGGATGGAGTCCCAAAGAAAATCACCAAAGATTCACTATTCATTGGAAGTAGTCAAAGTCATACTGATTGAATTCCAACATTTTCTTGGCCCACAGATGAGCCAAAGTTTGATCTTCACTAATTGATATATATATATAATTATATATATCTATTTATATATATATATATATATGAGCTCTGCAGATGAATCATAGAAGGACCTACCGTGGGCCAATTTAGCTGTTCCACTTGCTGAGTTTTAATTGAGTCCACATTAAAATGTACTTATAAAATTATAATGGGCTCCCATTCAAATGAACCTATCCTAATATTGCTGTGGAGGAATTTGCATATCCACAAGCAGTCTGGGAGTTCAGAAATCAATATAGATGATTAATAATATATGGGCTACAGCAATAATTAAATTCATTTGATGCAAGGACTCAGTCAGCCTTGGCAAAGGAAAGGTGCAATTTCGCCACAATCTAATTTAATGTAGGTTGCCTGTGTTGCAGTTTCAATTACCGGGATTGAAATAATAATGTGTGTTAAAAATTTAACTTTCAAATATATATTATTTCATTTCATTTCATTGAATACATTTAGGGGTGAGTCCCCTTTCTTCACACATTAACATATTACACCAAATTGCTAAATTAAACTGGTCCTTAATTTATTGCATGTTCCCATTTGAATATACAGATTTTCTGGGTTAAAATGAGCTCGTAGATATTTACCCGCCCAAGATTCTCACAGTTACAGTATTACTGTGTAAACACATTGCAAGTAAAACATTTGAACATGATTTAAACATCTTACAATATGCTAATACACAGCTGCATAAGGAACGAAGAACCCAAATGTATCATGAGAAATCAGGACAGACCCAATAAGAAACGGCCCCTATTGTTTCCTCAGTGGTGCAATAAGACATCAAGACAATTTGCATTACGACGCCTGTTTAGCCCACGCGTTGGAGTCTTTCACCGCGACATATTAATGAAACGCAACTAGGAAATTTAAAGACGTCTCCAAATGATCAAATGTCATCCAGAGAGCAGGCGCAACGGAGACAGCAGGTGGTCCATTTTGAAAATGTGTTGTGATTATAACCTATTAGCCCACAACCCACAGATCTTTGCCGTGCCACCTGTACAGACCCAGATCCAGCAGGCACCGAGTCCTCCCTCTATTTGTCTTAAGAAACATTTTCAAGTGTGCTCATTAGCATTCGACAAGCATAACAAATTAATGACATTCGCTCCGAACTCCTCGGTGAGTTGGTGGCGTCTTGGACTGCCGAGATGAAATTATGGGCATTACTTGACATCCCATTACGTCCTGGGCATTGCCAAGGCACTGTCAACAATGCCCAGATTTGGGTCTTGCCTGTAATGAATGCACCCGCAATATGTAATGACTGAGTAATCGCATTATTTGCAGCATCTACTTTATGCCGATCGGGGCCTGCATCTGTGGTCCTTTAGTAATTGCGAGGCCGGGAAGCAAAGGAGGAGGAATTTGCATCAGCACAGGGGAGTTGCATTGGAAATGATTATGCTGAATTGTTTCTGCAACAGGAATGCCCAATCCAATAAAGTTAATGATCTTGAAAGACACAGGGTGGGAGAAAAAAAATCTATTAAAATGCAGATGTTTGCCATCCGACGGATCTGGTAGCGGTGTAGGAATTATTTTCACATTCGCACGATGCAGTCGAGGTTTGAACTTTTTCTGACTTTTTCGGAATGGCCTGTGCTAGTCTCAGGGAGCCGGGGATCTGCACAATGGGCAAGGTTGGTGAAAATAAATGTCCCCTCCAGGCTAGGTTGTCGTAAAGTAGCGTAGCAGCGTAGGTTCCTCTGCAGTCTATAAAGGACAGTGAAAAAAACAGACACAAATTTAAATCATGATTTTGTTCTTTTCGGCGCCTGTTTCTAATTGCAGCAACGGTCACGGCTAACCACCACAACGGGCAACGGCATAAAGAACAATTGCACTTTTCTGTTGTTTTCACATGTAATTATGCCGGCTCTATGATTACCAGGTAAAACAAATGATGTGCTTTGTTGGCAGCAGATAAATCTCGGTCTCAATTTGTTGTAATGACCCGTGTAATTTTTAAGCTGCGCCTACATATCGGCTCTTTTAACGCGTATCATTAGTGGAGTTGTATATTAGATATACATTCTTCCGTGGCTTAATTTGGTCCCCCGGGGGCCCTTGTAACCACACAGCTGCCCGACTCGGCCTGCGGGACGCCTTTAATTTATTTATTTTAAATATTTTGAGTAATCGCGTTCTTGAGATGTGATGGCGAGAACGCTGGCAGGGTCGCAGGCGCTGAGAAATGCGTTAATTCCGCGGCACAATCTGTTGAGGATTGCAAAATGGGGGGGAGGGAGGGTTGAGAGGAAACCTAACGTTTTCTGGCGTTTTTGGACACGTTAAGTTGCCTTTAAACCACAGCGGTAAGATACCATGGCAGTTAATTCTTTTTCTAGAGCTACTTTTTGGAGGCAATTGTTTATTCTCGATGCCACTCAAACTCCAGGCATTCGCTGGTAACGCAATGTAACATTTGCTGGGTAAATGGCAGATGGTTGACATTTTTTCCAGCACACTGAGAGCTATGGAATCAGGCAGTATTAGGATAGCCGAAGCACGAATTCTGTTGCTAATACTCGGTATTCCTAGATATGTAATTGATGTGTGCCCTGTGGTTAATGGGGGTGGGGGGGTGTCTGTCAATTGACGGATTACGTAATCCCATGCAATGGATGTCTGCTCGACGTCAGACAGACTTAAGCTTGCCGTCGTCCCCGGTGACCAGTTTTGTTTACAGAGGCAGTCGTCGCAGGATTCATGTGAAGAAGATTAACACTTCATTTGAACATCATATCCCTGGTAGTATCTCCTGATTCTTTCGCAGTCTTGGCCCATCTCAGTTCTAACACAAGGAACGGTCGGACTGATGGGTCTTTGATCCTTGATCCTGGACACCTCATCAGACACCCCCTGGTAACACCCCAGCCAAGCATCTTGTGTCCACGATGTGCTTAGCCACAGTCAACCCTGAGACAATCACGCCTGTTGTGATGCAGGCTGTTTCTCTGTATCTCCGGCTTGACCAATACACGGTGAGGACGGATAAGCGCCGCTGCCTCGGAGAGGCGAATCCAGTGGGAGTTGTGTTGGACCGGGGCCCAGATCAATGTGACCTAAATTCAAATGCGAATTAGAGGGCTGTCAGTGGGAAAGGACACTCTGTAAATGAGCTTAGACAGTGCAGGGGCCCCAGGGGGATCCGGGAACCAGGGCCTCTCCGCCGTCGGAGCCCTTTAATGAGTTCCAAATGGACGACCCGCGCCCTGCTGCTGGTATCCACGCCCTTCCTGCCGGCCCACGGTCAACGCTCTGGGAGAGCCAACCTCGACGTGCAAGGTGGGGTGGGGGGGGTCACAAGCCCCGAAATTGGGCATGGACCTGCGCACCTGGAGGCCCCCGTCAGAAGGAGAGCTGGCTGTTTCCCTGACCAGCTGTTATGCATGACAGGAGACTTGTGGGAAACCACCAACTGTCATGTTCAGTTTCTCACCAGGTTTACTGAAGATTCATTGTTATTTGCTTCAGCCATCATGACAGTGAAGCATGAAATGAAACATTTCCTTTCGAAGTGAAACTTTCAAGTTAAGAAAAATAGAATTTCATATGAACACCAAATATAACGTGTGTACAATTCAGTTAAATGCTTTTGCGTTGTTTCCCACAAGACAATGTAACACAAATGACAAAGGAGATATGGAGTAAACGAAGTAAATGAATAAAAACAATGTACAAGTACAGTATTTACATCAGGCGTGTCTGGAGGGGGGGTGTGTATAAATAGTTCAGTAGTAATGATAATGAAATAGCTTGCATAGAGAAGCTATATTATTGGTTTATTTCTATACGTTTAATTCACCACATAAGTGTGCTACATTGACACAGTCTAACCACATCACTCATCCAGCAGGTTTTTCTCTCACATCCCACTCATGCACTTTCTCCAGCCTTCAAGCGCATTTTAGCTTTCAGGCACCCAGGCATTCTACGACATTCCACACAGGTTTCAGGCATCCAGGCGTTTTACAACATTCCACACAGGTTTCAGGTCCCAGCGTTTTCCGATATTCCACACAGGTTTCAGGTCCCAGGCCAAAACCACCACAACAACCATCTGACACATCCCAACACCCCAACAGAACCAAAAACACCACAACAACCATCTGACACATCCCAACACCACAACAGAACCAAAAACACCACAACAACCATCTGACACATCCCAACACCACAACAGAACCAAAAACACCACAACAACCATCTGACACATCCCAACACCCCAACAGAACCAAAAACACCACAACAACCATCTGACACATCCCAACACCCCAACAAACCAAAAACACCACAACAACCATCTGACACATCCCAACACCCCAACAGAACCAAAAACACCACAACAACCATCTGACACATCCCAACACCACAACAGAACCAAAAACACCACAACAACCATCTGACACATCCCAACACCCCAACAGAACCAAAAACACCACAACAACCATCTGACACATCCCAACACCACAACAGAACCAAAAACACCACAACAACCATCTGACACATCCCAACACCCCAACAGAACCAAAACCACCACAACAACCATCTGACACATCCCAACACCCCAACAGAACCAAAACCACCACAACAACCATCTGACACATCCCAACCCCCAACAGAACCAAAAACACCACAACAACCATCTGACACATCCCAACACCACAACAGAACCAAAAACACCACAACAACCATCTGACACATCCCAACACCACAACAGAACCAAAAACACCACAACAACCATCTGACACATCCCAACACCACAACAGAACCAAAAACACCACAACAACCATCTGACACATCCCAACACCAAGTGGTAAAGGGTTCTAAGCCTGGCAAAACATCTGCATTGTGGCAGCCGTGAGTTCAAATCCCGGTCGCGGTATACCTAGAGTGTCTGGTTGTCCTGCGGCATTATTCGTCAGCTACGAGCAAACATAATCACTTGCAGTTGTAATGTTTACTCAAGCTGAGCCACAGAGCAAACGCTCTCTAAACTAGTCTGAACTAACACAACAGACATGGGGGGCAGACATTGTCTACATTAACCTCCTATTCTGTCTGGCTGACCTGGGTGAGACACCAAGGTGTAGTGAGGTGTTGTCCAGAACCCAGGAGGATTGTGGGAACAGAGGCTGAGCCGAGGAGCATGGGAGGAAGACAATTAGAATGCTGATTTTGTACGTAATCTGATCTCTCTCGCGCACGCACGCACGCACGCACGCACACACACACACACACACGTTGGGCTTTTCTTATACATTGTGTGTGGACTCCACACGGGATTGCAGAGGGCTTTTGATTGTCTTCGACACAGCATATGCTAATTGTTGATTGTCTTCAATATTATATGCTAATTGTTGAGAATTAGCATAATTCATTAACATTTGGGCCCTAATTGCACAATGAAAAAAGACGATCTCTGGGACGGCGATGTGTGCTTTGACTTCCTAATGTATGATACAATTAATGCCGGTATCATTTGCATACGGCTAAGGATCGTGAGATATTAAAAGTGTTGTTCAGTGAAATTCGTGATTAGTCCCTAATCAAATGTTTTTACTTCCTTCTTTAAAGATCTTACTGTGTTACCCCTCAGGTAAGTGTGAGAACTCCTACTCGGGGTTTATTTACAAATTCACAACTTAAAAGATTTCTTTAAGATGCTAATGACCAGGATCCCAAAACCGGTGTCTGCAATTAACTGCCGCATCAATTTTTTGGAAGAGATTTAAAGAAACAAATGAATGTAGATTGCCTAATGTGTTTGATATGTGATGTGCTATTCTCTTTGATGTTGCCTGTTTAACTCGCATTAATGAGACTCGCAGAGAGGAGAACCAATTGCCTTAATTTCATCATTACTATCATTAGTAGTCATGGGTCTGTCATAACAGTTATCTCTCTACTACCTGAACCGCTACGTGTCTAATGGTACGTTCACCACCGCTATACACCAGCTATACACTTCCTGGACAGAGTTGGTTGCCCCCTCCTAATCACGGCTGTCACATCCAGTTAACGTTTGAATACACAGTCGCTTTTTGCTCTCGCTGCATCATGAGCGTACGCTCGCCGTGACACGTCCCAGTGTCAGCTTGTCTTCTGACAAACAGTAAGTGCTGCTTGATTTCTGCGAGGCACCTGAGTCTGACAAAGGACAGGGTTGAAAGGTCACACATCGGGGTGTGTGTGTGTGTGAGGTGGGGGGGGGCAACTCTGAGGTAATTGAACAGAGGCTCAGAGATTCCTCTTCCCCTTACAGAGGACTGCCCCTGGAGAGGATTGCAAGAAAGAATGGGAGTTTTAATGAATGGAGAGACTGTCATTAAAATGATCACTATTTCCACTGAGATCACAATCAATTTAAATTCAGGGGGAAAAATAAGAGCCGTAATTGAAAGATCTTGGGTTTTCCTGCCCATTCAATACGTATATTTGAATCCGTGTCAAATAGAAAAAAACTGTTTGTTGCTACGCTGACTAGTTCCAATTACTACCCTGTCTCTGTCTTTAAGCCTTGTGGGATCCCAACTGCCAGGGCTTATACTTTTAACCCCTCAACCTAAGCAGACAGCTGAACGTGTTTGCTTTTAAAACAAGGGAGTCAAAGTGAAAGTGAAACACTGGAAGTGAATCACAGGAAAATAATAAAACCTTCCTGATTCACTTTCACTCTGGTTAATGAAGAATTCCTGGTAAAAAACGACAACTTTCAGACAACTTAATTGCGGCATTACCATAGACATTGTTTGTCGACTTCAGACATGAGGCAACGTGACACACAAATGACCACAGTACTACAGATACCCCGAAATATCTGATGTCCTAGACAAACATATATTGTAAACATGAGGCCTGTGGTGGTCCAGTGATCTGCAGGCGTAAGACAAAGCCTGTTGTTTTACATGACCTATGACCTGGGCCATGACCTGTTGTTTTACATGACCTATGACCTGGGCCATGACCTGTTGTTTTACATGACCTATGACCTGGGCCATGACCTGTTGTTTTACATGACCTATGACCTGGGCCATGACCTGTAGTTTTACATGACCTATGACCTGGACCATGACCTGTAGTTCTATCAAAACATTGGCAAACCCGTTATGCTGGTGCAGCAGGCCACAAGAAACAAATTCCCTGGTGAACCAAAAAAAGCCGCAGAAAATAAACAGCAACGTTAGCCTGATGTTCAGTCCACAAGCTACTACGAAAATAGTGCTTCTAGCAAATGAAGAAATTAAAATATGTCGGGAATATGAACATCCAAACAATCCAACACAAGATTATTGCTAAGCTGGTAAATCTGATAACGCTTAGAGATCACTGATGTACAGAACCAGTATTTAAAAAAAAAATAGTCTTTGTCAAGGTAAAGTCAATTTGAGAACTAAGTCTTATTTTGAATGACATATTCTAAATAAAGCGAGCGAGACTCATTTACTGAGTCAATCATCCGTCAGTAGAATGAAGCTTCCGGAAGAACCGATTGTGTATAATTCAGCCAGAATATACCAATAGGTTTATATTGGAATAATTGATGTTTAGCGTGAGCTGAGCTGCAGGGGAGATTTGCCTAAAGAGGGATATTTAAATAAGTTGGTACCAGGGAGTCTGTCATTTTGTCTGAAGGTCACCGTGATGAGTGTGGAAGGAGGACCCAGTGACAAAATCCTTCAGGGGCAATTGAATGGCAAGTCTGTAAACCAATCCTTAGCCATAATCAAGAATCGAGAGGATGCTCCATTAACGCTACATTTGCTAGCATTTGTAATAAATAAAAAAAATTGAACAAGAAACAAACATTGGATTTAACTTGAAGACTGAAAGCGAATGGAACGAATATTAGATAAAATGAGCAGTTGAGTTAATAATTCCTTGAGAAGCTGCCATAGAAAAAACACTGAAGGCAGCTTTTCAACCCTGTAGGACTTTACAAGTTTAACAGACAGGCACATTAAGTTGAGATAGCAGGGACAGACAGCTTCAGAAAATAGGTATTTGCTGTCTTGGCATAGTTGTGATTTCATACAGAAATATCAGCTAGTTTAACTTGGATAAATAAAAAAAAGTGTTTATTCATTATTAACATTGACCTTTCCCCAGTTGTTCTATTGATTAAGTGTTTCTCTGACTAAGCCAACAACACAACAACAACATAGGCCAACAACAAACATGTCATTCCCTTAATTAGACCTTGTTTGTTCTGACTGAATGAGTTTGTTCTGTAATGAGACTATGGCCGGAACCGTTTCTTATTGAGACCAAAAACAAAATCCTGAAACAAATTGTACACTGTACACATTACATTTCTGGATACAGTTGGGTAAGAAACCTCTGACTGGTATTTTATATATTTGTATGCTTTCTTGAATAGACACCATGGTAAAGACAAAAGGAGATTCACCATCAGCACTTCACCATCAGGAAATGGGGGCTGCCATACGCACAGCAGAAGGGTTGAGCTCTGGTTCTTATCCTCTATTAACACGTATGGCAACTGGATCCATTGAAGTGTATAGCGACTGGATCCATTCAAGTGCATGGCGTCTGGATCTATTGAAGTGCATGGCGACTGGATCCATTAAAGTGCATTGCGACTCGATCCATTGAAGTGCATGGCAACTTACATAGTTCAATACTGATCGGCGAATAACAGAGGAACGAGAAGGTGACATTGAAACACAAGCTCTTTATTCACCGTGCATCTCCCACAGAAGGGTGGGTATGGCTGCACTTTTCCAAAAGAAATGAGTGATAATAATATCATCCTTATTGGTCTCAACAGAAATGCCACAATCATCTTGCAGATTACTCCTTGATGAGGAAAACACAATTAAAATGTCAACTAGGTTTTATTAGATTCGGCCAACCCTGTCTGTTTTAGAAGCCTCTTGGGTTCTGGCTGCACAGTGGATGGATGGCATGCCACAGAGAAGAGAAATGCTAGCAACATCCGATGCTTGTTGCTAAATAAGTACCACAAACAATCTCATTAACTGCTTCAAGTTTTTCCGCACACACAAATGTTTGTTTTTTTAGTTTTTTCTCTGGACTAAATCCATACACAGGTTTAAATCCAATCAAACCGGACGTTGAAACGTTTACGCGTTCTACATATATCAATCCACTGCACTTTCTTTGCCCACAAACATAACTTTTCTGAGTATGAACAAGCGCTGGAAGGTAGACTCTTCACACTCTCATCATCATCAGATTCTTTGAGACACAGAAATAGTAAACTCTGACAGACATTTATTAACGTCCCAGTCTTCATGTCTAGCCCCCAAAATGTAAAGTTCTGTTTTATTAAGGTTATTAAGTTATTTCTATATGTTTCTCCATTAAATATGGTTTTCAATATATTTCCCCATTAAATGTGGTTCCTGTCTTGCCCTTCATTTTCTGCTTTAATTCTAAGCTTAAAAGAATGACATTAATTATTCATATTGGAACATTCCAGCATAATGACCTTTAAGAGGAATTTGTTTTGTTATATTTGATATAGGACGACACCGGAGGAAGAAAATCTAAATGAAGAAAGAGGAGGGAAAATCATCTTTTTAATAGAGTTTAACAAGGTCTCTGGTGTCTTCATTAGGACGACCAGTTTGACTTATTTTACAGCCATTGGTAATTAGTATCTCCAGGAGTTATTGCCATAATCAGGCAAGTTTTCCTTTTGACTTCTTTTTGTCAGCCATTAACTTTGGTGTTGCCAGCTATGAGATGGTGGTCAAATCTGAAAAAAGACAGCAGCGCTACAACTCATAAAACTCTAGGGTTCCTTCTGGAGAAGTTTAATACTTTCAGAGATATGATGATTCCTTTCAGTTCAAAGCAGCCGTTAAAAAGACAATTCCCACAGCCTTGATGGAATTGTAGAAGCCAGTTGAACTAATATAATCCAGGGCTTCTATTGTTTCTTTAGAGGCCATGTGTATAAATACTTTACCAACATTAAAAGCATAACAAGGATCCCAAACGCTTTAATTGATGACAAGAAAGACACACTTTTAAGGTGAACCTGTAGTTGTCCTAAGTATTAAGCTAACTGACACAGACCTTCTCTCTTCTCCTGTCTGTTCTACACATCTGACCGGCATTATGGAAAGGAAAAACAAGTGGGACAATCAAAGAAACAGAAACCGGACTTTACCTATCGGACCAGCTGAGACATTTAGAAAGATTGGATTGTGCGATGAAACTGCTTCAAGTTGCTTCAAGCCTGTGAAAACACAGAAGAACTGGTTTTCATAATCACAAATCCTTTCCCGTTCCTGTTGTGATGCTAACCTGAGTTAGGGTATTTCTTATTATGTCATTTTCACATGTTTGTACAATGCTGGAATAGATTGTTTGTCCCTTTAAATCCTTTTTGCATTAGTCAGGAAGCACCTTGAGTTCCTCTGTTCCAATAGGCCTGTTGAGTATTTCTGCTTAGTAACAACATTTTGTCTTGTTTGCTATCATCCGATATATATATATATATCAGTTTGCGTGCTCTAGATCTGAATACAAATCCTACCATCACCGCATTACATAAAGGCTTTGAAAGCCATTCCACGCTCGAGGCAATTCCCCGTACACACCTGTCTCATATTGGACTGTCATGTTTTAGTTAAGTGATAAAAGAGCCAAAACTGATTATCAAATATTCCCGCACTCTTATCAATCCATCGGTGTGATCCTATCAATGTACACACTTTTTCTTGAGTGGTCTTAACTGGCCTGGGACTTTGGAATGACATGGATGTCAACCAAGTGTCACTTGGGAAAACCAACACTCCATGCTTATTCCCAACGTAATATTTCCCTATGACATCATCAAGGGCCATAGTCTGCTGTAGTATATAATATATAGACTCTCTTGATTAATTTCAGACAGAAAAAATGACAGACGAATGAGAGTCTAGAAAAAGACAACTTCTTAAAGTGCTCACCGAGAGGCAATGAGATGGGTTTTTTATTCCCTGCATTTTCACTGCCCATCTATCGGCTTATTTATTACATTCATTCTTTAGAAGGCTGTTCCTGTGTGGCCTAATTATGTTGCTACTTTGGAATTCCACAATAATTATGAGCTTCGTTGTTTTAATAAGAGTCTTGGCAAGCCTGGTTCTTTGGTACATCTTCACAGATCCCGGAGGGGATTTTTTAAGGGCATCACCAATGTTGGGCGAATAGAATGCAACCTTAACATTGCTAAACACTTTTGCTGTAGAGATATCTGCTATTATTTGAATCAAGTCTTTTTGCAAAACCAGCAAATCCTGGGATTATTCTGCCAAGAAGGATGTATTAGGATTAGGATTTATTTAAACACAAGAAATGTCACTACCTTTATTTCCTGATATTCTCCAAATCTTGGTTGGAGTGTTCCCGGGAATTCATATGGAACAGGTATGAAATCACTCCTAATATCACACACCAGTATCTTTGCATGTCAGCACACGTTTAACCATCCTAAAATGGATTAAAAATATCCAGCAATTGACTGAGTGCTTCAGTAGCTGAATGACTTATGTTCGGTGGGACACATTTGTTTCCAATATGCGATAAACCTCATCCGTGATCAGCGTGGCATCGCCATCCAGAAACTTCCGTCTCTGGCCTTTGTTTCTTGCTTTTGGAAGGTGCCAGTGTTTTGTCTAGTCTGTTGAGATCATTAAAGGTATTCGTTTCTTTACCTCTTCCCCCCGTCCTCATTAGGCATGCGGAATAAATTTGCTTAGCAAGCAGCTGAGGGAACTGAGCAGAGCACACCCAAGCCGGGGATTGATTTATTAAGACTGATTTCGGCCTGTGAGACCGTCATGATGACGATCACTGTGCTCCAGAAATTTCAATGGAAAGACTCACCGGCTCCGTTTGCTCGCCTTGAAATTAAGTGTGAGCATTCAGCTGAATCTATTCATCAGCGGAGAGGGCGAACATCGCAGAGACATTGACAAAAGTATGGAAAAATATAGAATGGATCACATAACGGATATCAAAAGTGACGATGTGAAGTCACCGGTGAAATATGAAAAAGTTACGTCCGCAGATGTTTGTGTGATAATAATCTTGGAGAGCTGCAAGTGTCCAGCTGTCTGCGTTGATTTTTATCCTCCGTTACAATAAAACGTCTCCGATATGTTTTATAATGAATGTACATTCTTCCACTCTCTAGGGGGATACACATTATTGGGAAGCACTCAATCTCTGTCTCCATTTCCTGTCAGCTTTAATAGCTTCCAGGTGAAAGGTGTGCCTGTGCTCTCTTCTGGTAATGCTTGTCAAAACTGTTTGCCTGTTGATAGAGTCGCTTTGATACTTACCAGATTTGACAAAGAAAATATCTCATGTTTGGCATATTATTACAAGGCAACTTAACTGAATTTGGCCTCAATGACTGTAACATTGTTAATGCGCAGGCCCCAAACAGAAAATGGTGTCCCATACCACATTTGTGCATTTGGTTTTCATTATTTTCTCAGAAAATGTAACAATAGCACCCAGGGATTAAGTCATCAGGCAGGTCGCAGCCAAGCTAAACATCCTGCCTCCCACAGAAGAGAATGAAGACAGATGAAAAAGAGAAACAGGTGTAAAGCGCTTCCCATTTTGTTTTCCTAGCGAGATGTTCTGGCAGTGCTCGTCTTCCAGAATAAGTCACGCTGACGTCCAAAATGGCAAAGGTGAAAAAATGTCCACGCAAAACAAAACAAAGGACATGCTCCACTATCTGCTGCACCGACCCAAGGAACCACTGAGAGATGGGCCGGGTTTTATTAGAACACCCAGACACAAAACACACAAACACAGTTATATTTATAAGCATTTGAAATTAATCGGTCAAACTAGAACACAGTTTTGTTCCGAAATGTCAGTTGACTGTGTTGCCATGACACCTGAGATAATGTATATTGACAGATTAATGAAGAGCAGTTGTTTTCAGAATTCCCCGTCAACGGGGCAACAGTGCTGCATGCTAACTGAGGTTTTTTCTGTAGCAGTGGCTGTTTTCTGGAACTGCAGCTGACCAACAATATCTAGAATACATACGTACATACACTGACTCACACGTTCGAAATATATCGAAAAAAGAGTTGCCGATTTGTGTGAGTGCGGTAGCCTTGTGCAATAGAAAGATTTAAAATGTGCAAATGTAATTTCTCAAATCCTAACCCTAACTTCTAACCCTAAGCCGTAAACAAATAATGTCCGGTTAACATGAATAGACCTAACCATGATGTCAAATCCAAGACAGACAATTTAGGCAAAAACATTTTCAATTAAATACATTTTTTGACTGGCAGCTGATGCCGAGTTAAAGGTCATCTGTTAAACCAACACATTCTAACATATTATACACACACCGTACACTGTGAACCAACAGGTAGCACTTGTCATCTTTGTGAAAAGGAAAGTGAGTGAGTGAGTGAGTGTGTGTGTGTGTGTGTGTGTGTGTGTGTGTGTGTGTGTGTGTGTTTCGGTATTATTGCCATGCTAAACGTGATGTAATATCTACTGTAAATGTTGTTATTGTAAATAATTGCATCAAAAGATCCTCCTATCCTGCTTTATTTGAGATATGTTATGCTTGTGGAGAAGTCACGGTGAACATTGCTTTTGTTCTGCTATTGTGTATTAAAGTGAGACGTAGAAGTAAGTAACATTCAATAGAAATCCTTTTTCATTGTACTTTATCTGAAGATAGGTGTGCCTTCAAAAATGCCTCAACTGTTACAAGTAGAATAACAATGAAGTCAGCTAATCCAATTAAATCATTATAGGGAAAAAACTGCCTCGTTCCTCCTGAAAACACACACACAGAACCTGAACATGTTTTTTCACCGGAACAATTACATTTTAATTATACAAATTTCAATTAAACAAATTCAGGCAGATATATCCGACAGTACAGCCTACCTCCATAGGGGTAAAGCAACCAGCATCATTTTGGCTAACCCTAACCCATTTAAAGTTCATTGGGTCACTTTCAGGTGCATGTCTTGGGTTGAATACATTTGGGTTATTTTGTGTACATCCATACATCATATTTATTCGATTTAACCCTTATTTTTTGGCCTTTTACAGAAACAAAAATTGCTGGATCATGTGAAAGAGCAGAGGAATGATGATTGAAAAAAAACTTTAATAAATGCTTCAAACTCAGGTCATGTGACATAATCAACCAAAACCCGGTGCTGTAGTTATATGCTGCGGCAATCAGGACGCATCTGTGAATACAGCATAATATGCGCTGTTGTTACTGGGCCAATAAACACCCCAACTCTCTAACCTCGCTCGGAAGACGAGAAAATCACTGAACCTCACTGTGAAATACTGTATGTGCTCTTTCCTGACAGTGCAACGCTTGCACAACACATGGTTCTGATGGGAATAGATGGTTTCTCTAAAGCTCCTCAAGCATCGGTCCTTCCCAGGAAACGTGGCAGGCTAGGTTGAACTTTTGTTCGGGTGATTTACATACCTTTTTAACTGGGTAGTGTTGGCGGCTGGCTCCTATGTCATCACGAGCTGAGGCCCGAGGCATTTCCTGTGCGAGATGACTTACAGTCCCTCCTCAGTTCTGAGTGCATTTTTACTGATATGACCCCACCACCACCACCTTCCAGCCCAAAACCAGGCCTGTCGTGTCACTGTGACATCATCAATACGCAGGAAGTTCACTAATCCCTTGACGTTTCAGTGTTCAGACGTATGGCACACTGGAGTGCACCAGTTGCGTATTCCCTCGACCAAACTAACACTTGTACAAAATCAACAGCGTCTCAATTTCTTTCTTCATTCTTCTGCATAATATAATTAGGTGTTAAAAAAACGTTGATGGCCCGAGTTGAAATTTCCCACTTGTCCCAATCATTCGGTCGTTTCAGATCAGCAAGGTTGCAGTTCTGAATCGATAGTAACAAAGGCTTCCAGTGGTATTCAGGAGTGCCCGTGTCATCGTACGGATAGAGGTCACGTTTGTGGAACGTTTTTCTCCCCCATCCGTCCTCCTACAGCCAGATGTTCCATCCCTGTGACGGCTGCCAACTTCCCTGGAAACAGCGAAACGCTCTCCTCGTTCCGGGTGTGACCACACACCCTTCAAGTATTAATGACTTCACGTCTTTCTTCCAGGACATATTTACGGAGGAAACCATGAAATATGTCAGAGCCGTTAATGGCTCCTCTACATGACAAACCACTTGTTGTGGGAAGCCCGCCATGTCTTATATAGCCTGAGCTGCTCGGCTTTAGGCCTGCGATTGGAAAAGGCCAAGTGTGTTTTGGCTCTAGTAACGAAGGGCTTACAGAGGGAAAGGACTCTGGTTCTGGGAGATATTTTTATATGGCCACGCTCCAGAAGGCTCCAGAAGCTTCCAGAAGCCTCCGGGTGAAGGCTGTAACTGATGAGCACAGTATACTAACAACACAGTCATCACAACTCATCCAAATACTGCTGACTACCATGTTAGGTTAATTACCCAGAACCTGTGGCTGAGATCGCCTTTTTGCAGCATCAGTGTCTCAGATGGCTATTGTTTGGATTTAATTTTTTATTTAACCTTTATTTGAACAGGTAGGCCGATTGAGAACAAATTGGAAAATAAGGGAATTTCTAGAATTTTCCAAGCGTACCTGTGCACGTGGGTGGTCACGCTACCACAGAGACTCCAGCTACATGCTACATGTACACCACACGTCTGTATAGGAACTGCTTTATGTGTTCCATGTGGTGACGTGACAGAGGTCAGTTTGTATTGGAAAACATGTTTCATCTAGCCATCAGGTTGTCAGGACTTGTTGCAGTTGTGCAAACTTTGATTGATTGATTCAAACGTACACCAGTCAATATATCATTTGAGAGACCCATTTTGAGGGGTTGAGAGCCAAGATATTGGTCTTAAAATGTGATCTTGGAGGTTGTTACAAAAACACCTCCCATAGACCTTTGCCAAGAACAAGATTTGGAAGGTTCGGGTTTTTCAATACTGTTGCCCATCATCTCTATGTAAAAGAATATATAATAAACGATATGTAGCCAAGCACACTGAATTTACTGCCAACACAGGGCACAGAGAAGGTAGAACGCCACCACAGTTTTCAAGCCAAATGTAATCTTTATTAGACTGTTTCTGTACAAAAATCACTGGATCACGGAAAAAAACATGCATCTATTTACAGCATGGTCAAAGACAAAAAAGTAAAAGCTGGGGGGAACCCCCCCCCATTTGTACTCTTAAGACATTAATTCAACATTGTGCTTTAATATACTTTGATGATATATTTCATAGTTCACAAAGATGCTGTACCTCTCTCCTTTTTCACATTGAATTAAACATTGAGAAAGTACACTTTGCAATTAAAAAAAAGTTGCTGAAAACCAGGGCAGCAAAAAGCGAGCTTTCTACAACTACAAGGACCAGAAAATATTTTTGCAAGCTATTTAAAAAAAACGATTGTATGGAATGAAACGAAACAAGATATGGAGGTGAAGGGGAGAATTGGGAGAAGTCAGCCAAGTTATAACTCAAAAATACTTGTCTTTTTATTGAAAATGGTTTTGGAGGTCTATTTTATTGAATTCAGATGTTTTGGTAAAGTGTACAACTGAACTCTAAAAGTATCTCTATGAGCTGGCCTTCACTCTCATAACAAAACAAATATGTCATGCTGAAAGAGACATAAAGTTTCTTTTTTTCCACTAGCCACATTATGAGAACAATTTGGTGCTTTGAGGTGATTGGGGATTTTTGTTAATCCATGTAAGGAACGAGCAAAACATCACCAGGTTTAATCAGACTCATCTTTCAATTGTGACCTTGTGTCAACAGTTATTATGTAAGAAGATGTATTGTTCAACATCCCAACAACTAGGTGGTGTCAAATGACAGACCTGTGTTATGAAAACCAGCGAATAAAAAACAACGACAATTAGACATTAGCTAAAGCATAAATACAGTTTTCTAAGATCACGACGTTACGGAATTAAAATAATGAAAATGCATCGTTTTTGGAGGGTGGTCCATTATAAGACATCGATTATGTAATGTGTTTGTTGGTGTTCCAAAACCATTTCACTGAGACGCGGAGCGACAACTTGCATTGCGGTGTGTACTAATTGCATAAGGATTTGAGTGTGTGCGCAATGACAATTACACGGCCACCAACAACAACGACAAAATGTTTCTTGAGCTCAGTGAACGGCTCACTCATGTGGTCACATTACACTAACAGATGGTTGACTTGGTCGTCCAATTCCAGTTGATTTATTCAGTCATTTGTGCTACATTCATTCTTACCAAAACGCGAGGAACAGGCCAGATTCCATTGTAGAGACGGCAATGGAGATGAATTCAACAACATTATAACCAATGGGTGTGCCAAAGAACGATTGAATGAAGGTACAATTTAGAAATCTAGAAATTGACACTGACACACTCCGGTTGCCAAACCCAACCAGAATGACAAAAAAATTGAATAAAAATAAAATAATTGGTGCATATTTGTACCAGCCTTTGTCTTTTCACATTTAATATTTCAGATTATTTTGTGTCGCTTGCAAAGATGCATTGCTCTCTTAAGTGCCCCAAAGAAAATAGTGCAGTTCGATTTAACTATGGATATACACAATTCACAATAATACACAAACGACGAGAAGAACTGAGGAAAACACAAATGCTGTATACAAAAAAAGTTAAATATTGTATCGGAAAAGCCTTTTTATACAAAAGTGGTGAAGCGTTTATCCTGCTTTAAAAAACAGGGTGACCAGGTCATGTTGTTTTTTAGTTTTTACAAAAGGGTGTTTCTCCTTTTTTCACTCTTTTTACAATATCTAAAAGGTATTAAGACATCAAATGTGTTTTACATATATATTTGAAACTATTATTCAGGCCTAAATCACAAAAGGAATCCCAAAACATACTTTATAAATACATACAAAATAAGCACAACCAGGGGAATAACCAGAAATCTGGTACGTAAATGTGATTAAAAATGCTATAAGCATTTCTGGTTAAAATCTACCAATCAACACACCCGGAAATATATTTATTGTACTGTATTACGGCAGACATCCAGAACCCTTTTTCATTTAAAACGATCATATTTCTTGGCATCAATCTGACTATGAGCAAATGTTACTATAACATCTACTGTATATTCCTTATAAGGGGTGTTTGATAACCCCTTCATTACTTTAGAAAATTATAGCATTCTCCTTGATGAACACGGACATTTTTAAAACCTATGGTATACAAACGAAAATGCTAGAACCATGACATTAGATATCAGAGGCCGGTTTCAGAGTTTTTATATAGATGCTGTGAAGAAGTGTCATTAAACTCCTGGCAATTTGGAGAAATTATGGAGAGTTTGACACCTGGATTCTGCAGTTTTTCCAACTGGAAGCTTCACACTTTCACCACTCACAGTGGTTAAATGACTAAAGAGGAACTTGTCTCATTGGAAGGTCAAGTCAAACGAGATTTTCAGACATGCAAACAAATCTAGTCGAAGGCAGAACAATACTCACTCAGACCAAAGTACCGTCTCTACCCGCCATTACCATCTGGTTTATTAATGTGGGTGTGCTTTCAGATCAGCTTAAACTACAATGTATGTCGGCAAGCATGGCTTTTATGTCCCCAGAAAGAAAGAAATCAAAACACAGAACGTGACGATGAAGTGGACTACCAAACCAACACAAACATATTCTAGCAAAACTCTACAGGTTTCAGGTTACTTTGATCTTCTTTGTTGTGCTGTTATTTTTCCAGGAGTGAACGAACACGGCCGTCTGGTTTTCGGAAGGCCGATGAGATTTAAGATGCTGCCGAGGAGATTCGGTGAGCCAGAAGAGATGTGGCCTGGAGGTTTTCCTTCACATGGGAGGAACTATTAGACCTGCCATGGCTGAGAGACAATAGAAATGCTTATTAGCTGAAAACGCCGGGAAAGCCTTTGTATCCATAACACATGAGACACCGATTACACTGTAATATGTTGTGATATGGGTTCATAGATCGTAAGAAAACATTACACACCCTCTTAAATGAAAAGCCGTGTGTTGACGTAACTATTAAATGCATATGGGTTTGCTGCAAAACCTAAGAATGACAAAATTATATAATTTTTAAATATAAGAACTTGTCCAGTCACGTTACATTGCCTTATTATCAATCACTTTAGGTCAACAAACATTCTCGGCCCAGTTATTTGACTGAGATAAATGCTTTTTGAAAAGTCATTCAGATTACAATATCAACTTAACCAAGAGCCGGTTCGTTATGGATCAACTTTGACCTTCAATCCAGTCCTATCTCAGTTCTCATAATTAGGTCAATTTATCTCCTAGCACTACAGGATCTCCATGACACGCCCCCATGTATCTTAAACAATGACCCGACTAAAAGCGGGCGGGGCCGAGAGACAGGAGAGGGCGGGATGCTCACCCTGTAGGCCGCTGCCATTGGTGGTGGTGCAGGTGGGGGGCGGGGAGGTCTGTGGCCGCACGACAGGGGCGAAGGCGCTCTTCTGTTTGACTGCAGAGATCATATGGACAGGAGAGAATGAATAAGGGCCTAGGGGTCCACTGGAGAAAAGAGGGATGGAGGAGGAAGAGGAGGAGTAGGTGGAGGAAGGGGAGGTGGTGGATCCTGACAGGGAGAAGACAGACAGACAGAGGTTGTTGAGTGAGTGGACTGAGATGAGTTGTACAGTAAGGCCATGCATTGGGGGGAGGGGTCGGGGGCGGGGCTTGGGTATGTATGTCTGGAAGAGGAGGGGCCAAAGTCTGGAGTAACATGCTCGAGGTAAAAAGGTTCCCAATAATTGCAAAGTTGATCCATAACTTGATGGCCCATTTTAGACTTGACCCAGCGCCAACATCTGGTTCCTGAGGAGAGCAGCAACCTGATATTTGTTGGTATGCGTGCACGTGTGTGTGCACGTGTTTGTGTGCACATGTATGTGTGCAGTATGTTTACATTCCAAAATGCTGACTGCGACGACATTTTGTTTTGAGCGCCGAATCTTCCCGATACTGGCTTGTTTCACTTCTGTAACTACACGTTTTTGCATTTCGTTTTGCCACAAACAAACATGTGTACGGCAATTTGAGAAACCCTGAAACCGCTTTTAGACCTATTTACCTCACAAATACAAACATATCAATAGGAAAGCGACAGAAAAAAAGTCTGTTGGCTTCTCCATTCATCAATATGTGTTATATTACCCTCAAACTAATGAGTTATTCTTGCTCTGCAGCGGAGGGTTGTTGGTTTTTAACCCAACTTGATGGCCAGAAGCATTAAACACACAATGAGGGTGTTAGTATGTGGGTAGTGGTAAGTAATGAAAGAAATGGAACAGGATACAGACAAAGCAGAGGGAGACTTTACAATGAACGGACAGACAAACCCAGTCTCTCCTTATAGTAAAAAATGTAGAACTTTTCACAATGTTAAATGTCAGACCAAAACCGACTTTGAGTTTATTTTTCTGAAACAACAACTAATGAGACGCGGTATTGTCCGATCTGCAACTACAAAAAACTCTCACAAACAAGTTCATTGTGAAACAATGAAGAATTCAGAGACTGGGTGCAGTGACAGAAAGAGTTTAACCCTTAAACACCGGCGACCTCAGAACAGAATCGTGAACCCAGTGTTAATCAGAGTAGAGCAGTGCAGAAAGGCTAAGAGACAGAGAGTCTAGAGGGTCCCAGTATATGAGGCATAAAGGGTCCCAGTATATGAGGCATAAAGGGTCCCAGTATATGAGGCATAAAGGGTCCCAGTATATGAGGCATAAAGGGTCCCAGTATATGAGGCATAAAGGGTCCCAGTATATGAGGCATAAAGGGTCCCAGTATATGAGGCATAAAGGGTCCCAGTATATGAGGCATAAAGGGTCCCAGTATATGAGGCATAAAGAGTCCCAGTATATGAGGCATAAAGGGTCCCAGTATATGAGGCATAAAGAGTCCCAGTATATGAGACAACAAGGACTCCCAGGGATGTCGTCTATGATGTGCAACAGAATTTCCTATGCAGATGGAACCACATGGGACCTACGCTCCTCTGCAGATGGAACCACATGAGACCTACGCTCCTCTGCAGATGGAACCACATGGGACCTACGATCCTCTGCAGATGGAACCACATGGGACCTACGATCCTCTGCAGATGGAACCACATGGGACCTACGCTCCTCTGCAGATGGAACCACATGGGACCTACGATCCTCTGCAGATGGAACCACATGGGACCTACGCTCCTCTGCAGATGGAACCACATGGGACCTACGCTCCTCTGCAGATGGAACCACATGGGACCTACGCTCCTCTGCAGATGGAACCACATGGGACCTACGATCCTCTGCAGATGGAACCACATGGGACCTACGCTCATCTGCAGATGGAACCACATGGGACCTACGCTCATCTGCAGATGGAACCACATGGGAGCTACGATCCTCTGCAGATGGAACCACATGGGACCTACGCTCCTCTGCAGATGGAACCACATGGGACCTACGATCCTCTGCAGATGGAACCACATGGGACCTACGCTCATCTGCAGATGGAACCACATGGGACCTACGCTCATCTGCAGATGGAACCACATGGGACCTACGCTCATCTGCAGATGGAACCACATGGGAGCTACGATCCTCTGCAGATGGAACCACATGGGACCTACGCTCCTATGCAGATGGAACCACATGGGACCTACGCTCATCTGCAGATGGAACCACATGGGACCTACGCTCATCTGCAGATGGAACCACATGGGAGCTACGATCCTCTGCAGATGGAACCACATGGGACCTACGCTCCTATGCAGATGGAACCACATGGGACCTAAGCACCAGAGATTAAAACCCCAGTGTTGCGTGTAGCTGAGATTTTGAGATACAATACCAAGAGCTCAATTCAGTGACTCCCACATTGCTGTATTCACACTGTGGCTGTTTCCTCTGAGGTGAAATTAACCGACGTTATAGTTGGGGGTACTGAGAAAAGCCCCTTAGACCCAGGCGTGGTGACCCCGTTCACGAGTGTGTTTCCACATTAGTAGAAGTGTGTGCATGAATATTCACCACAAAAACACCACAAAAATTGGGAGTTGGAACAAGTCCCTGTCTGAATTGGAGGCAGTATTTAGTCCATATGCCCGGTGCCCCAGAACCAGAGTGCCACAGTCCAATAAAACTATGTGATGTCATCCCACCACACGGCACTACCAGAACAACACAGAACAGGTACTCACTTGCGTAGGGAGAGTTGGCGGCGGAGCCGTTCAGGAAGCTGGGCGATCCCGGCACACCAAGGTTAGTCATACCGGCTCCGTAGCCGTTCATGGTGGACGTGATGGTGT